>BCLH01000564.1:7913-25796 GCA_001602315.1 Zoysia pacifica
GGCGGCGGCGGCGCGCGGCGCGGGCGGGGCGGCCCTGATGACGATCGTGGTGGCGCAGGACGGGACGGGGCACTCGCGGACGGTGCAGGGCGCCGTCGACATGGTGCCCGCCGGCAACCGGCGCCGGGTCAAGATCCTCGTCCGTCCCGGCGTGTACAGGTGCGTCACGACTGACGAACGGTCGCCGCCCCGGCGGCGACGGGCGATGCTTGTGCGCGTGCCTCCCACCACTACCGCCTCGGTCTCTCCTTTGTAGTAACTGCCTTGGCGTTAGTGGTGGTGTTAATAAGTGATCGCGACGTGTGTTCGATCGTCTCCCTCCCTCTCTGGCTCTTGACATGGCCTCCTCTTCGCTGCATCGTTAAAATTTGATCATGTTCGTGTGGCGAAACTTTTATCTTGGCTACTCCACTCAGCTGTCAGTTCTGCCTTTGCCTTTTTGGTCAGTCAGTTCGTCGAGTTTTCTACTAGTAGAAGTTTCCCATTTCTCCCCGTGTTCAAAACTTGAAAGCAACTTCGGTGAGGAAGCATTTAGCCATATCTTGCGCACTGCAATCTGGGCATAGGCACAAGTAGTAATAGGTGCCAAATCTGTGCACTGCTAGCCACGAATCGGGCAACACATCTTGTTCCGCTCCGCTGGAAATTCCTTACGCGCGGTGCGCAATGGCTGGTGGTGGTGCAGGGAGAAGGTGCGGGTGCCGATCACGAAGCCCTTCGTGTCGCTCATCGGCATGGGCACCGGCCGGACGGTGATCACGTGGAACGCCAGAGCGTCGGACCTCGACCCGGCGGGGCACCCGGTCGGCACCTTGAACTCCGCCTCCGTCTCCATCGAGGCCGACTACTTCTGCGCCAGCCACATCACCTTCGAGGTACGTACGTACACCTTCCGGACCTTCTCTTGATTGAACTGTCGTTTGCCACCAACAGCGCGCTGCATGTTAACGTTGTTTGCGATCCGCAGAACTCCGCGCCGGCGGCGCCGCCGGGAGCCGTCGGGCAGCAGGCGGTGGCGCTGCGGCTGTCCGGCGACAAGACCATGCTGTACAGGTGCAGGGTCCTGGGGACGCAGGACACGCTGTTCGACAACATGGGGAGGCACTACTTCTACGACTGCGAGATCCAGGGCTCCATCGATTTCATATTCGGGAACGCGAGGTCCTTGTACCAGGTAGGAGAAGAAACATTCCAATGATGCCATGTCCAAATTTACTCAAAATTTTTGTGATGGTTTGAAGTTGGTATACTTGATTGAAATTCAGACGCTCTGTCCTCCCCTGTTCTATAGTATCTGCCTAGGCTGGAGGTTTTACGTTGGAATTATTAGGTTGCCATCTACAGTCAGCTCTGATCGGAGCTGTTGGTTCGCTGTCAGCAAATCACAATTCAGGCACTCACCATTTCACCAACCCAGCCATTCCATATCTTACAGCGAGAAATCTATGACTTTTGGTCTCTCACTTTCTATGCATCTACTGCTCGTAAAGCTGGACTTGGGCACGCAGGTTAGCAGCACTTAGGTTACCTAGCCCAGTCAGTGGAATCAGGTCGTTAGGCACTTAGACCTGCACGACGCTCCAAATTCCCTTGCACAAATCCGTGCTCGAAACGTTATCGGTTTCAGTGGGCACATTCCATTCCTACCTTTGGCGCAGCTGTCAGTCCTCCATGATCCATCGGCGATGAGCGCAACGAGACGCTCTGTTTAGGTTTTGTTTTCCTTTTACACCATCACCAGCTGCAAAATTCTACGACAAGCTGCAAAAAAATGGTTTCTAAAAAGGATTATTGATACGAAAATTCCAGGGGTGCACTCTGCACGCGGTGGCGACGAGCTACGGAGCGATCGCTGCGTCGCAGCGGAGCTCGCCGACGGACGACTCCGGCTTCTCGTTCGTGGGGTGCAAGCTCACCGGCTCCGGCATGATGTACTTGGGCAGGGCGTGGGGCCGCTACGCCCGGGTGGTCTATTCCTACTGCGACCTTAGCGGCATCGTTGTTCCCCAGGGGTGGAACGACTGGGGTGATAAATCAAGAACAAAGTAAGTATATTTTTCTATCAATTTCTCTCACTGCTGAAATTATAATTACAGTTATGTTTACTGTACTGGTTTTCTCTTAAACTAAAGATCAAATTCGTGAGAAATCGATAGTCAGCTGTAGGTTCAGCAAACAGTCTTACTCCATAACGAAATGTAGTTAGTTACCACACGTGATGAGCCTGTTACCTGACAAAACGATAGGGGACAGGATTCGTCAGAAAGTGACATTTCTGGATTCATTTTTTGGCAGGACGGTGCAGTTCGGAGAGTACAGCTGCAAGGGGCCCGGGGCGAGCACGAGCCAGCGGGTACCTTGGTCCCGGACGCTCACCTACGAGGAGGCGCGGCCGTTCCTCGGCCGGAGCTTCATCAACGGCGAGCAGTGGCTCAAGCTGTAGGCTACTAGGTTGTAGCCCCGCCGGTCGTTCCTTGATCAGAACTCTGCCGACGGCGGACAACCATTCTTCTTCCATTTTCATTGCATATAGTGTAACTAGGAGAGAGAGAGAGATTACATGACATGTTCCTGTAACATATTGCCGTGTGACAGAACCTTAAACGCCCATATATGTAGATATATGTTAAACTAAAAACACTCCGGTGCACGCAGCTGATATATGATGACAAAGTAAAAAAAATGGATCTTCATGTTTGAAGGAAAGTAGGGGATCGAGACCATCACGTCGCATGCCTCGTGCCAGTGACCTCAGGCCTAACATAACAGAAAATCAAAATGATGAGATAACGGAATGGCCTCAAGTAGAGAACTTCAGATCCAGGATGCCACAAATAGATGGTGCAGTACTTGAAGACTTAAGGATGGCATTCATTCCACACCTTCTTCAGATCAACATGCGCAACAGCAGTCCATGGGCCGCTCACCGTAGCTATGAGAATTGATCACGATAATCAAACTACAAAAATAATTAGAGCTTAAACGGAGATACTTTAGTCGAAAGTGGGGTACAGCATAGCTGAGGCAAAAGATCAAATCAGGCTTCTATACATTAGGAAGGGTAACATTTAGTTCACAATCCGTCTATTTAGCTAGCAACAAATAATAAACTAGGAAAGGTTCGTATGAAATAAGTACCCTCTGATATCAACAGCAACCTAACAAAACCCATCCATTGGGGTCGAAGAACCATATCTATAGCTATGTACATGACTAGGGTTGGGCGTCCTCAAGACTCATATATTGCCAACATCTAAACCTACTTCCTCGTTGCAGTCCTGTTCAGCATCCTCCTCCCTGAGACGTTTCCCCAGAATTGTTTCTTTCTCATCTTCCATAAAAGCGGAGGTCTTATCAGTCAGACTAACCTCAGTTTGCTTACTAGCTTCTGTATATTTATCTCCACTGTAGTTTGCTTGTACGGCTCCAACCTCTTGGCAAGGCACAGCAGAACTACTAGAGTCTAGCACCCTAACAGATGGCATAGATTCAGTTTGCTTTGTTCGGTTCCCACGTGAAGGTATTCTTGACAACACATCTGTCTTTGTTTCAATATCGATCCATTTATTCTCAACCCAATCTTTCGAGACTCTTATGTCCTTTAGCTGGCATACCCCAAAAAAGTTCTCTCCTGGAATGAAATAATAGAAATGTCATAACTTTTTTTTTAACCGAAAAACAGCAAGGGAGATCCCCACTGCGAAAGATTTTATTAAAACCAAACAAAGCAACAGAGAGATACTTACAAAGGGGGAGAAAGAAAGCAAACAACTAAACAGATATTGAAATAATAGATATGTCATAACTTTCATGCATATATGGTTAATGATGATAATTTAATAGAAATATCTCATCTTGTAAGGTGCAATACAATTACACATATTAAATAAAAAAGTTTCATTCAAAATTCAGTGTAGCATTAGGCACGTGCACGCCCAACATTTGGGGCTTTTAATTAGAGAAGGAAAATTTTCCAAAAATAAAATTAGAGCAGAAAATTGCATCTGGTACATGAACCATCTAATTTTACTCTCAATTCAGTATTAAGCAATTAATTTGTTAAGATTTCTATTGTTCCTCATAATCTACATTTTGGGATTTTAATTAGAGCAGAAAATGACAATCTGGCACATGAACCATCTAAATTTTACTATCTCAATTCAGTGCTAAGATATTAATTTGTAAGACTGTATTGTCCCTCATATGAAAGGCCAAATAGGAAAAATATCATTTCAACAAGTTTTTACCTGGAAAATAAATTTGCAGGCTATCGGCTGCAGTGTTGTCCAAACTGACGACAACTCCTTCCCACCAGCCACTAAATTGCCAAACATCAACAGCTGTTCCAGGTACAAGAGCAGCACCATCAACATAGCTATTCTGTTGAGGACGCGGCCTGATTCTTAATCTGTCTGGGCATCTCATTCCCAGTTTATCAGGAAGAGCCAATGTAGAGGCAGGTACCATTTCCTACACATAGGTATAATTTTTTAATTGACACAGCACATAGCAACTCATCCCTTTTTTTTATCAAAATTAGATTTAAAGCAAGAACAGCAGAAAAGATAATGACATTATAACGTACTATAAAAGGAATTGCAATGCATTTCATCTTATCAATCTTAAATACTTATAATCCAGCTTAAATCTCAAAAAGAGGTCAATAGTCATACCTCCAATCTACCACAGTCATCAGCATTTTGGAGATCATCATATTGAACCTTCAACTTGTTATGATTAGTGTACGACTTCAGAACAGTACACCTGAACCAGCAGCCAATAATGCCGCTATCCTGAGACAAGACCTCTATTTTGTCACCAGCACTGTATGTTTGTATTAACTGATTCTGGGGCCCCATAAACTTGATCGAGAAATGCTTCCAAGGGGATTGCTTGTTACATGACTTCTGATAGGAAGGTATGGAATCTTCTTGAGGGCCTTGACAGATTTTAGTACCTAAGCATTTCGAGTAAAGCCTCTCAAACTGCTTTGAAGACTTAGTTTTCCCAGGTGTATAATACTCATCATCATTTTCTAGCTCAGCTGAATTTTTCAAGGACAGAACAGTAGCTTGGCTAAAATATCCACGCAATGTTCTGAGGTCAAAATGCTTGAACTTGTTTTTACTATACTGGCGAAAGCAGAAACGAATCCCAACCAGTGAAGAACTTGGCAACACATTGCAGCACTTTTCGTAATGATTAGGAGTTAAAACAGTTGCAGTATCATCAATACACTCCACACTGATTACTTGAGTAAACGGAGTGATGAAAACTTCACAAGGATGTGGGGAAGGTGATGGTATAGCACAATCAAATTCCTTGTTTTGATGAAACCATCGCACCCTAACTTTTTTCTGTCCCTTTTTATCTTCATACATGTCTTCCAAATATGCAAGATGGCGACCTTCATCCTCTGACAAAACAAGCACAAAAGAGTGGGTCTGCAAAACAAAATGCAATATGAAATTCTAGAGACAGTCACAAAATTTAACCCAGGAAGATACACGCTATCATGATAAAACTTACGGATATTGTGGTTCCATTTCGACAAAAAGATTGATAGTGACAAAGCTGCTTGGCACAAGTCCAGGACGAACTAGACCATGTAATGTCTGAGCCACAGGCTTTCCCCTAATAACAACAATGGAATATTAGTAAAATCATCAACAAGAAGGTGAACCATAAACAAATTTAGAAGTAAGCATTTACCAGATTTTGGTGCACGAAGCTATCGGTTTCATCATCTCCATCTAGCCCGATGTCACTATCCACATAAGGTCCATATTTCGAATGTTCTGAAAAGACAGGTGTGAATCACATATTATACCACAGAATAGGATCGCCAAGACTTAGCATACGAACCTTCTGCGCCGTACAATGAATTTCTGATGGTGAATTAGTCTCATCGTGCCTTTATTAAAATAACTAAAATGATTCTATGAAAACAATGAAGGAAGCCATCTACCTAGATACTGGAATTTTATAGAGCTCAAAGTGTTATTACTAGTACTAGGCTACATTCATGGCATTTATAGCATTGGTCAAGTATTCCAAAAACTGTGCAGTATGTACTCAGCTCGGATGAATTGGTAAACAACAGGTGGGGAACGAGAACTACTTGAGGCAACTGTCTTCACAGGAGTGAAGGAGGCGAGCCAATCCACCACCTCACGGCGCGACCGCCACTTGAGCGCCGTCGCGCCGTCGCACCCCTGCGCTGCCGCGCGAAAGTCTTCAGAAACGACGTAGAGCATGTGGCGCAGACTCCTCTCCTTGCCGATGACGGCAAGGTGCGACTCGCCGGCCGCGTCCTCGAGGTAGTAGTGCACGACGCGGCTGCCCCTCTCCTGGGACACGAACTCCTCCCTCCACCTCACGAACTCCGGGCCGTCCTCCCTCGCCATCCTACTCCGCAAACACCGACACGAACGAGGACGCCCAGACCGGGGCACTAAGCGGACGAAGAGATCTTCCGCGACGAACTCATCTCCGTGGTTAAAACGTTTCGGAAAAGAAGGGGACCTCGAGGAACACAGGAATTTCACCGGAACCCTCAGATTAACCAGAACAAGGAAGGGTAGGCGAAGCGGCGGCCGGGGATTTCTCGGAATCCCCGGACGGGACGAGGATCCCTAGGGCTTCACAGGGATTTGGGCGCGCTCCTCGCCGGCCAGCGCGGCTTGAACCGGAAGGGATTCAGGCTGCGCAGGAACCCGCCCATGGAACCGGAGGCTGGCGGCGACCAGCGTGTCCCTCCGCCGGTTCCTCTCGAGGGGAACCCGGAGGTTTCTCTTCAAGAGCTGCTGCAAGGAGCCTCGTCGGCGGGCAGCGGTGGCGGCGCAAGGGGAACAGAGCGGCGGCCGCAGGCGGAACACCTCACTCAGCAAGGGGGCTCACGCGCCGGGATCCCTCGCTAACCGGCTGCGGAAGGAGGGCACGGCGAGGCGCGAAACTGGAGACGGACAGGTGAGAAGGCGAGGAAGGTGAGGAGAGAGAGAGAGAGAGAGGGTTGAAGCCCGGGGAGGGAGGAAGAGGGGAAGAGAAGGGGAATCTGGCGTATGTTTGTTTCCCTCGCCCTTTCGGGGTTCGCCGCTCACGGCCGCCGCGGCGGGGTTGGTGGTGCGGTTTTCAGTTGGAGTCGGCGTAAAATGTCTGGCCGTATTTCGTTTTGGGATACGGGTGCATGTAAGTCAAAAACAGCTGGGCGCGCAAAAGATGTTTGCTGGTTTTCTAGGCGTATTCTCTAGGTGGTCATGAAGTTGTGATCTACTGTATCCTTTTTTCTTATGTACTGTGGTTGAGAAAATCACGAATTGTTACAATTTATATTTTTAAGCTCTATTTTCGAAGACGATATGCCTAGAGTAGGGATCTTTTCAAGCTCTGAGAATTGAAATAATTTTTCTAAATTTTGTGCTGCGTTATGAATTACTCCTAAGGTATCATGATTCATGACATGGAATTTGTAAAAGATACTCCGGTAGAAAAAATGTGGCCGGATCCCTTTTTCATTGTTAAAAAGAGGTAAAAAAAATGCAAAAGCTATGTTAGGACAAGCTTCGTCGAGTTAACTACAGCTGCGGCTCCTATAGCCAAGGCCGTTTTTGTTAGCGTGACCGACTTTGAGAATTGATGAAAGCTCCTGGGAGAGTTATTTCGGGATTTTAAGATTCGAGAGGAAGATCGTCGAAACCAAAGCAAAATCTGCAACCTCTTTATTAGCGCGAGCGATTCTGTAAGCGGAATCGCTCCACCAGCAATGCTAACAAACACGGCCCAAGTCACTTTGCTCTTGTTAACAAGCACCACCGTGAAAACAGCAGCCGCAACTGGCTGTTCCGAACAGGCCAAAAAGTGGATAGCCAGCTAGGCCTGTCACGAAGAAGCGCAGTTCAAAGCGATCCAGCAGGACCAGCACCACAGGCTCCGGTGCTCGCTCCCCCTTGTGTACTCTGCCCACACACGGACATCCTCCAGCCACGGCAAGCGGCCGCGGCGCACGGGCGGAACCAGCTCTCGCTTCTGCACCGCGCCCTCCACCTGCCTCCGAGACTCTGAGGAACCGTGTTTCTAATTAATCGAATTAGCTTTGATATTCAAACCAAACTCAAACTTCGTTCAACAACTAACGAGAAATCAACACCGATAATTCTTTAATATACTTCTTAAACATCATCTAAAATAATAGCATATTGATATTCAACGTTGCACGTATCACATAAGATATATATATATATATATATATATATATATATATATATATATATATATATATATATAAAAGTTATTACAAGCCTTAAGTAAAAATTAAAGTTCATAACTGGAACAAAAATAAAAACAGCGAGATTGAAGTTTTTGCTCTTAAATTTCTTAGGATATAATTAAACAAGGTAATAAGATCTTATTTAGATTCTAACATGATATGAATACTGTGCAGCGAAAAATATTTTAAAACAAATAGAAGTACAATGTGCTCAGCCTACGAATACCACCGTCACACAAAGAACGAACAAGGACTACTCATCCCCTTCGCCGACATCGGCAGAGAAGAAATAGCCAAAAACCATCTCATTGTCACTTGCAAAACTTCAATATTTACAAATATAAGTACGAAGGATCATGACCAAGGCATTAACAAAGATAATAATGTAATAAAGCTTAATTACAATTTGTGTTCCATCAATGCCCTTCGGACTGGCCTTAGAGTAAATATTAATAAATTATAAGGATAAGCCTGAAGTAAAGACTCATAAACAACTAATTACTAAACCAAAGCAATTAAATAATTATGCAAGATCGTAATAAGAGATGTGTCAACAATATATCTTCAATCTATTTTATAACTTTACCATCAGTGATTAAAGAAATGAAATTGTTAAGTACGATGAAAATTAATGGACACCAAGCTTGATCATAACCGAGACCGCGGCAATTCAAACTGATTATACACTCTACAAGGAAGTTCAACTGTACCTACACGACTTGAATACCATCCAACTTATGTAACTCGCGACGTCGCATGAGAGAGTACTCACGTTAATCTTTCTCTTATTCATGTTCGAACGGTTAGACAATCGACATGTCAAGGAAGACCAGTCTCGTGTCTCGTAAAAAACCAGCGGTCACTCGTGCGTGTCAGTCAAGATATGCTGTCATGAGCTAAACGCTGGTATGCAAATAAAATATTCGACTTGTCTTACTATTATATTCGATATATGGTATGAACAAAAAGTGCTTAGGCCAATAATTAACAACGATCGGTCCTTAACCGACATAGATAGGGCTACCACACATATGACTTATTTTCTGTTGTCAACCTATACTTTTCTGTCTGGTCTCCAATTTATCATCTTTAAGTTCCAACCATACAAGTAATAAGTTAATTAAAGATCTTATATCTACAAAAAAGTGGTGACCTTTCACCGATTCGACTTCTACTAGTCTAAACATGGTTAAGCAAGACACACCGAATCTAAAAACTACCAACCCAATCTATAAACCTAAGACTCCAAAGAGTGGGTAATAATCAGATCTAACATAACCACACTTATCCTATTACCCGACAAATGCAACAATAATACACCAATTCATTTCATAATTTATATAAAATAAGAATAAGTATGCATGATGTTTGTCTTGCGATGTTAAAGTCTCCTCAACAAAACTACCCACAAGTGCTTCACCCTCTAGAGCACCAACGTCACTCTCGAGTACGTTATTCACTAAACAATGAAACAACGACAATATAAATATACATGCTATGCAATGCTATGACAAATGCAAACAACAAAACAATTTTATTTGTTAAATTAATATATAAGAGACTAAGTAGTTTAATACTAAACTAATTATTTTATTTATAACCTTTTCTATTACTAGAAGTAGTGGATACTAAATTTTAGATAGTTAATCATTTTAAAATAGTAAGGTAAAAATATTAGTAGTGTTTAATTAACTACTTTGAGTAATATAACTAAATTTAGTAAAAAAAATAATTTAGTTAATTACTAAAGCAATTCACTTAATTTGGTTAGACAACTAATTTAACACTACTCAGTAATGTTCCTGGGCTTTAACAATTTTAATAGGTCAAGATTTAGTAAATATAATTTAGAACAAAATTTGGTTAATGATCAGCAAATATTCTAATTACAATGAATTAATTAATAGAAAACAAAGATAAAATAATTACAGAAGAAATTAGCCTAAAACATTTTTATAACGTTCTTTAATACCCTAGGGGACAATTAAGCAAATTTTTAATAATTTAAAGTGCACACATAATTAATGAAGAATTAAACTTGCATTAACCATGAATTTAGAAGTCTAACAAAGTTGGTTTCATTTTTTTTTCGAGCTAATATGAATTTTCTGTGAATTTTACAAGTTTTATCGAATTTCTGTGCAATTAATAAAGAATTTCTAGAATAGATAAAGAAACCCGGGCCCACAGGGCCACCTGGCAGCCGAAAAACGCCGCCACTCGAATGGCCACAGGACTCTTGGCGCACGGGATTTGCCCCGCCGCAGCGGATCTGGCTTGGCCGAGCTCCCGCGTGCCGGCCATGGCGCGGCTGCCGCGAGTGGCGGCCGACTCACCGAAGCAGCTCCCCAGAGGCTGCACTCTCAATGTCAAGCACCAGAACAACCCCCACCACATGAAGAGTTTGCTGGAGAGGTCGCCTAGAGAGGCTGCTCACCGGACGATGGTCGACGGCGAGGGGCAGCGCAGGAGGAGGTTCGGCAAGGTCGCACAGAGGCTACGGTCGACGAAACTCGAAGCCGTTTTCGCTGGGAACTTCACCAAGCGAGGAGAAGAACGGAAAAGAGGTTGTCTGTCGACGAAGATAGCCAGAAGTGGCTCGGCACCGACGTGGTCCTCGGGTCCGACAAACGGCAGCGAAAAACTCTCCAAATCCTGCACGAATAGCTATGATTTCAACCGAAAAAATCGACCAAGGAGTGCACCAAAGGATTGAGGAGCTTGAGTTGCACTGGTTCAGAGAGGAAGCTCACCGGAAGGAGGTCGATTTGGAGGAATGGCACCGACGATCCGAATCTCAAGCTTTTGGGGAAAGCTTCGGAATCTGACAGCTTGGCAGGGGAAGGGAGGGGGGGAAGGGCAGCGGAAGCTCAGGAATGTGGTCGTGTGCCTGCTGCACCGAGGAAGATGGTCAGGAGGGGCTTGGCGGCGGCATTCCACAGAAGGCTCGCTGCCGTCCAGTCGCGCAAGGACGAGAGAGAAAGAGAGAGCTCGCGCCCAGGCGAGAGAGCGGAGGGAGTAAAAGAGGAGTGAATGAAGGAGGGGAAAGCGTGTCCCGACCCAGCGGCGCGGCTTGTTGTATGCGCGCTGTCCGCCCGCGGCTTGGAGGAAGAAGCACAGTAGCTGACAGGCGGGGCCCGTAAATTTTTCAATTTTCCTGATTTTTTCGAATTCCAGGGACAGCTTCTGTTTTGCAGAAAAAACTCAACTTTCCGAGTTCCGATGAATTTGAAAATTTGCGGAGCTGAAGAAATTTTTATGGGGAACAACTTTCCTTTTTGGAGCATCTTCAAATTCTCAGCGGATTTAATTATAGAAAATTCGAAAGGCAGATGACTGATTTTAGAGAAATTAAAATAATTTGTGACTTACATTTTTGGTTTTAAATTTTTACAAAAATCTTTGTATACTTTTTGAACCTTGTAATAACTTTTAAACAAAAATTCGTTTTTTACAACTTCTCTTTGAAAGCTTGCTTGAAAATTTTTAAATTCAATTCAAATTTGAGTTTCTATTGACTTTGATTATTTGAATTCTAGTTTCAAATTTGAATTTGTGATTTGAGAGACTATGGGATGTTACAGAGACGCCGCCATGGCTCTGTTACCGGCGTCGCTGTCCGACTCTGAGCTCGCCTTTCGTCCTCCCTTGAAGCAGAGTCATAGCGACAAGCACGGGCCCGGGGGGGCGGAGAACAGCAGCAGCAGCAGAAGGTAGTGCGCGCTGCCGACGTGGGCGCTTATCCGCAGCATGACTGCGGGCCTCACGGCGGCGCTGGCTTCATCGTATCGCTACCCTGTTGGCTTGGAGAGCTCGTCCCGGTCGATGAAGCGGAACCCAGCGGATAAGAACGAGTCGTGTAGCTGAGGACGCGATCTTGTTTAAGCTCTGCAACAGTGATTTGATTAATGATTAAATAAAGCTCTGCTCAGTGGCCAGGGCAATGGCTAATGATTCGTCAGGGTTGGTCTTCCACCTTTGTTCATCCGAAGCCTGCAGAGCAAAACCACAACAGTCCTCAATGGCGCGGAGGCCAGGGCGCGGCGCCAGAGCAGAAAACGGCGACGGCCAATGGCCCGTGGTTGCGCAGAACTAGAACGGAGCCGTGGACTGACCGGGTTGCACGTACGCACGCACTGGCAAAATCAGCCCGCCTGTTGTGCGCGGCCCAAACTGGTCCATGTGTCGCACGCCCCCGGCTACAGAGAGTGGACTATGACGCGGGGCTGGGCTGTGGGAGCGGGCCGACGACGGTGGAATGTGATACTCAAGGTCAATCCGAACGTGACCTCAAAGAACTGACGCGCATACATAATACATTACTACTAGTTCATCTGAAGATCCTCGGGTTTGCAATTGCAGGCTGTCCCGTACATCCAAAGCTTCCACTACCTTTTTCCTCCTAAACCCTGCTTCTTCCCGGTAGGCTGTCGATCCTAGGTAGCGATACGCTGTACAGTTCGAGAGATGCCTCCACCTTTGCATTCTTCGATATCGACACCACGGATAGTCTAAGACCACCGTCTCTTTGCAACTTTTCAGCTAGCTTCCTCGTGAAACCGCGCTCGATCGTTAGTTTATCCAAAGATCCTTCCTTGGCCTTGCAATGGCAGGCTGTCCCTGGTCCCGTCCCGCCTCCCGCGTGGCTGAAGTTTCTCGCACTATAGTCCGGGATCCTGCTCCCATCTTCTCGGTTCATGGAACTTATCGTTGCCTCGTTGGTACTACCTCCATGCATTGGGATTGGGGCAGCACAAAGCTGGTGGTGTTAAGGGTGAAAACCTAGAAAATAAACTAAAAATTTTGAAGATTAGATTGGATTAGAGTCAAATCAAAATTTTATTTATTTTTAACTACTTCTAAAATTTAATAAAAACTAAAATAATTTGTAAAAAGATCCACGAATCGAATTTTTTTAACACCCCCTAGCTAGTGCAGAGAATCAGAAACTTTTTAGTTTCAGTTCAGAAATATTTTTAGTTTGAAACAGAATTATTTTAAAAATTGTTTAATAAATTTTAGTGATTCAGATTCAGAAAAGCAAAGAGGAGGATTAAAATGAGTCTTCTTGTATTAATACTAGACATATCGGAATACCTTTAGAAAATTTTGAAAACTAATAAAACAACTTTGAAAACGTTTAAAATTTTGAGAAAACTTTTTTGAATTTTAAAAGATTTTTATATGGCTAACAGCAAAGTGATTCACATATAAAACATCCTTAGAGCAGTTTCACTCGTCCAAATCAAATTCTCAAAATAACAGTAAAATATTTCACCGTTTTAGTTTTAGTCGTTTGAGCACCATTTCAAATGATTCATTTAAGAATGAAACGTTTCACGGCGCCAAAGCTGCTCGCTTTGAGGCCTGCTCTGGTAGTACAGCACAGCCATCTGCTCCGAATTCCGTGTTGGTACGGTGTCAGTGTGCGGTGATCTCACACTGCTCTTCGGAAAGCGAGGTCTCGTCTTCCCTCCATCTTTCCTCGCTCCGGTTTTGGGACTTTTCCGCTGCCCACTAATCATCAGTCGTTGCCTGTTCTCTCACAGGGCGAACAGCGGTCACTCTTTGATGTACACTCATACAATTTGAGTTGGTGTAACCGATCAGAATTCTTTCCGTGGTGGCTCTTGTCGAGTGGGCAGGCCAATCATCGACCGGGATGACGCTTTTGCTTTTGTTATCGGTGTGTTAAGTGCAACAAATCTGTGATCGAACGTGAGGTCATTCGACGCGATTTGAATCCGGAATGTGCATTTTTTTTAAAAAAATATTAATCGGAGTCGTTTCCTGCTACGAATCCATCGAAATGTACGCATTGAAAATGTTTTACCGAAACCAAACGAGTAAGAAGGTGAAGAAGGCGATTGGACGGGGGACGTGGCTCTCGGTGTGCGGAGAGATGGACGTGCCACCGGACAAACGTTTCCCTTCGCTTTCGCCTGCCGGTTCGTTCAGTGTAGTGGCCACTGGCCAGCGGCGCGTGCGAGCGAGCGGCTGCTGATGCAGTTGGGAGCGGGGAGGGCCGAGCAGAGCACCGACACCGACGCCCGGGCGCGGGCGACGACGAGGAGATTGGAAATACGGAATCGTATGGACGCCGCAACGGGCAACGTGGTAGGTGACGCAGGGAAACGTGCACGACGCCGCCATCCTCGGCGGCCTCCCCCGGTGGTTGGGCCATCGCACAGTACATGCGGCCGTGCTCGCCCCGCCGCTGGGTTCAACGCCACCAGCTTGGCGATTCACTCGCGTTTTTGGTCGTTTCCACGGCACTGGCGGACGGCGAGCGAGGCCGCGCCGTCGTTTGGCTGGCTCAGCTCACGGTCCGTGCACGTAACTGCATTCCTCGTTTGGGGTAAGGCGTTTGACGCGATATTCTCAACCATGTGCCGGGGAACAGGATAGTACAGAGCAGAGGCAGCGGCGTCTTCTGAACCGACCGTCTCACAGAAAGCTCGCGACTTGAAGGATTTACAGGAACGTTCCAGTGCATTTATACTCCTGTTGGGAGCGGATGAAGATCACGGCGTGGAATGGCGGATGAGTTGCGTAGCACTTTGGAACAAATGACCCCCGTTTTCCATGTTCCAGATTGCCAAGCCACTGATCAACCAAAACGGCACTTACCACACTGCGAAACCTTTCCCGTTGTTTATTCTTCGGTCGTTGGCCTAACCCGACCATGTTTGCCGAGTTCCCTGCACCGGCTCATCCTGCTTGTGTCCGTGCTTCTACCAACACAAGAGGCACGGCAATAACGAAGTGGAGGAGAGTGCGGTGCTCAAGCTCAACCGACGCCGCCAGGACACAGGAGATCGATGGCCACTCGAAAGTCCACAGAGAACAGTGAGCATGCAGTACTACTGTACTACATCCTCTGGTGAATGATCTCTCCAGAAAAGAAAATAATTCAGGTCCAAGCTGTCAAGCATAAATAATGGAAACTCTATTTTGGCATAGCATTAAATAAGGGAAATAAAGATATTCTGGATCGACGGCCCCCGCGCAGCCCCGTCCGGCCGTGACGCGATGGGAGGGAGGCTGGAGCGCGCGCCGCGCGTCCGTCTCCCTGCGCGACGCGCCCCCGCGAGAGCTCAGCATCGTGACGGCTCCCACTTCACCACGGAGACGCCGCTCTTCCTTCCTTGGTCGGCAGCGGCGTGTCCGTATCCTCCGCGCTCGGACACATCACACGGGCGCGCATCACTCCGGCTACCATGGCCTCACCCGCGCAAGCCACAAGCTACGATTTCCTGGCTGCAAGTCTGTGCCCACCGACTGGCGCTGGCCGCTGGGGCAACATGCGTCACAGCTAAGAAGGGTCAAAGGACTGCGAGGACCGGGGGCCCACGCGTCGGCGGCCTGGAGTTGGTGCATAGAATAGATTAATTGCCGGCTCCGTGCGTGAGCTCAGCTCCAGCCTGTTTAAAACGCCGCCGGTTCCCCCCACCTCTCGTCCATCATTCCGTGTCCAACCTTCTTCCTCCCTCCCTCTCGCTCGTTCGTTCCCGGCAGCCGCCGGTCCGGAGGCGGAGCGGTGTCCAGGCCAGGAAGCTCCATTGACATGGGGGAGAAGGTGAGTGAGAGCACCCGTGGTTCCTGACGCCGCTTTTGCGTTTACTCGCTTTCTTCTGTCTGCTCTCTACTGCATGATCGATGTGTGCTCCATCTTGGCCTGAAATTTCTCCAGTTTCGCTGAAATTTTAAAGCCTCGTTGCCCCGTTGTTGGTGTTGGTGTTTAAGAATTGCGAAGTGATCGTGTGACGCGCTGCGGTGTGACTAGCGCCCGTCGATCCTGCGTTTCACGGCGTGGATTTGTTTGAAGTCGGAATCCACAGCGAAAAGCTCAGCTGGTGCCCGCTTGTCATTGCCTGCAGATGCGCTCGTCCGTCGGACGCTCGTCGGACGATCCAGTTCCTTCTTCCATGTTCTTCTGATCGCGTTCTTGGGACCAGTGTTCGTCGACTTTACTGTCAGAAATACAGTAGTGCTTTGAGCGGCAACAAAACGATATTTTTCATATTTCTCAGAAAAAACGCTATTTTTCATAGAGGAACCTAAAATTTTTTTGTTGAAGATTGGTAGCTCTGATAAGCGTGTGTGAATCGCTCAACCAGAAGCGTGACGAGTGCAGCACTACCCAACAAGCAAAATGTCTTCTTGAGTGACTGACTCATAACTCCTTTCGTTTTCACCCAACTTTTTTCACGCGAAGACAATGAAGGCACACGTTGCTTTTGCTTGTCTGTCTGTCAGTGTTTTCGACACTATGTTTTGCGGAAAGCTACAGAAATTTTCAACTTTTGCTACTGTCACTTTCGCATTTTTATTTACGCATATCCTTTCAAACATGAGACTGTTTCAAGTCGTCATCTGAAAGGGAGGAGATAAGTTTACTCTGTCTGTTAAGTCTGAATTCTTGATTGCTTGTTCATGTTCGTCCAGAATTGCTGAAAATTCCATTGGAACAACGTTACCGTTATACGGTTACCTTATTAACCAACCGTTTTCCAACTCAACATGATGTTTCTCACTGTTTTGTGTTAGGAGGTTGCAGAATATATCTTCCGTTCTATAATTGTTGTGGCTGTTTAATTTAAATTTGTACTAACGTGACAACAATTTTAACAATTTTAAATGGAGTTTGTAGTGCTTAGCGATGACCTCTACTACTACTGTCTTTTCCATTCTGAGAATGTTCTATTTATGCAAAAGTTCTAATGGCTTTCAAATAAAAACTTTACAAATTGAGAGCCTGAATATTAAACCTGTTGCGCTGCTATTGGATCTGCCTCAAATAGTACTGTAATGTATTTACAGCCATTTAATCCATTGATCTTAATGCGCAGATCTCCACGATCGTCCTCAAGGTTGACCTTGAATGCCAGCGATGCTACAAGAAGATCAGAAGGGTCCTTTGCAAGATCCAAGGTACAGTCCTCGTGGCCTCGTCAGTCCGTCACCTTTACCCACAGTTTTGTGCAGGGCCTGTCCCATTACCCATGCTGACATGTGGACCCACTGAGGTCACATGTTTGTTTCGAGGCATACCAGTCAGCTTGCGTTACAAATCTTTGCTAAAAAAAGGTCTCTGTTGATCATCTTGCATGAACATACACATGGCAGCTGATTGTGATTTTCGATGGCACAGATAAGATGAACATAAAAACGATCTCGTTCGACGAGAAGAGCAACTCCGTGACGATTTCCGGCCCGTTCGAGGCCGACAAGGTCTGCAAGAAGCTCTGCTGCCAGGCCGGCCGCGTCATCAAGGAGATGGACGTCGTCAAAGGCAAGGGCGGCGGCGGTGACAAGGCAGCCGCGAAGCCGGCCGAGAAGGACGCGGGCAAGCCGGAGAAGCCCAAGGAGGGCAAGGCGGACAACAAAGAAGGCAAGGCCGAGAAGGACGGCGGGAAGAAGGAGGCCAAGGCCGAGGCGAAGGACGCGCAGCCAGCGGAGAAGGAGAAGCCCAAGAACGCCAAGCCGGAGAAGAAGGTCAGGTTCGAGGGAGACGACGCGAGCCCCGCCAAGGCCGACATCGGTCCCCTCCTCGAGAAGATAATGGCGGCCAACAAGGGCGCCGGGCCCGAGCCGCAGCCCGTCGCGCCGCCGCC
>BCLH01000564.1:28298-48763 GCA_001602315.1 Zoysia pacifica
CGCGGCCACGTGGTGCGCGATGTTGCCGCCGGCGCTGTCGCCCGCGAAGAAGACGGCCGCTGGGCGGGGAGACGGGAGCGCGCCGCCCGCGCCGGCGAGGACCCACCGGACGGCCGCCTCGCCGTCGTCGTAGGGCGCCGGGAACCGGTGCTCGGGCGCGAGGCGGTAGTCGACGGAGGCGACGAATGCTGGCACGGCCGAGGCTACGCGGCGGCAGAGCGCGTCGAACCGCGACGACGCCGCTGACTGGAACACGAAACCGCCGCCGTGGAAGTAGACGACCACCGGGAGCGCCTCCTTGCCGCCGCAGTCTTTTTGAGCGCTCGTCGGGGTGAAGAGGCGGACGCGGAGATGATCCGAGACGGCGTGGTCGGAGGACGCCACGCCGTCCACGGGGGCCGCGCAGGGCGGGACGGTGCGGTCGAAGAGGGAGAGCAGGAAGCGGTTGACGGTGCCGTCGCCGCGGAGGGAGGTGGCGTGCAGGGTGTTCACGGCGCCGACCAGCAGCCGCACGCGCCACGGCAGCGGGGGCTTCCCCGGCCGCGGCGGTGGATCCAGCGCCGCCATCTCGATCCGGGATCCCCCTTGCTTAGGACTAGCAGGTGGCTGACGATACGGGGCGCCAGGGGAGTGGATCAAACAAGTTTATATGTCAGGCTTTAATCATCTGAGCGAGACTTTTCAGCGCAAAAACTCTCGATTTTTGCAAAAAAGGGTCTCGTTCTAGTTGGGTCGAAAAAATACAAAGGCTAATTTCTCATTATAATTTTATAATTTTTTAAAATATATCATCGATATGTTAATAATAAATAAAACTCTATAAATAAATAACACATAGATTCAAATAATATATTTTAAATTTTATAAAATTGTAATAATATGTGCCAAATTAATCAAAAATACAGCGGGCTTCTTTTGCCTAGCCATATCAGGCCGAGAGACTTCAGAACGTGGGCCAGGATGAACGCACTGGAATCTGAAACCCGGTCATTTTTTTTCCCTTCGTTTTTGATTCGTTCCAGATCACCGCAGCTAAAAATTCACAGTCGCAGTCGAGCTACACGAGGCCACGACATGCGTCTGAGCGAAAGCTACGTCCGATCCTGTCCAGCGCCACCAGTCGCACGGCCCCGCCGGTACCGGCTGCGCCGGGGAACCCGGCCGGCCAGCTCTACACCTCACACGCTTTGATCCGCCGTTGCCGCCCGCGTGAGCGCGGCCTCATGCTGGGCTCCAAGCCGGCCGTCGGTCACGCAATCGCGCTCCGCGTCACCAATCGGCGCATCGACGGGCTGGCAGTGCTGCTAGCATGACACAGGATCCGTGGAATCCCGGTGGTTAACCGCAGTCATAGATTGCCGTGATAGCGGCAGTGATACCGCGAGGAAGACAAGAGTAGGCGCTGAGCTGAGATTAACGACATGCCACAGACAATAAGCACGACTTAGTCGAAATAAACAAAGCAGCCGACAGACAAGAGGAGGCATGCAGCACGCTGGAGTGATGTGCACACTTTGCAAACACACCTTTTTCCTCATTATGTGATCGTGGCCGTCGGTATCGCTATAATGTCATTCACCCCCCTTCACCTCTCTGCGAGATTTCGGCGATGGAAATGCCATGTCATCTGGATCTAGTGGAACACCCATTACAAAAAGGAAGAAGTAATTAAGATCATGACAGATCGGCACTTGGCAAAGACACAGGACAGCTAGGCTGCTAGCTGCACATTATTATGCATCTGATGCGTTGTTTAGGAAGCAGTCCATTTCCAGTCGATTTAACTAATCTCCAAATGATAATATACTTTTTAAGAGTGACCTATAGGATAACATAATGCACTGCAAATGAAATTCCAAGCTATGCTGAAAACAATTATTGGCCGATGGAGTAGGTAGTTAGCAACATCGAAGTAGTGAAACCTAGGAAATATGCAGAAGGGGGGCAATTGGCGGTCTTTGATGTCTGACCCGGACAACGTCGAGGACCGCTTTTGCATCACGGCAGAATGGTTTCATTTCCGAGGGAGGCCGGCGGCTAGTTGCGGCCGGCTGTGATTTTTATTTCGGGCTTGTGTTTGTCTAGTGATCTCTGGTATCATCTTTTTAAGTAGAAATACACTCCAATTATGTATTCGTATTTTATAGAAATTATGTATATGTACCGCGCTACTCCTCGTCATGACCCTCTGTTCAAACAGACCACGGACAAGTCAGACTCACACCTCACGTCTCATTCCTACGTGGCAACCTTCCGGGACCAACCCTAGCCCACTCGCACGCACTTGGCCCCCCAGACTTATCGACGGACAAACGGCGCACCACGCGACACGTCGCTCGCTCGATGCATTCTTATCCCCACGATTCAGCCCACGGTCGCTGCTGCCACTCTCCCGTCTTCCCTCTCCTCTCCACTGCCTCTCGTCGCTCTGCTCCCTCCTCCCTTCCCTTCCCGATTCTGCAGCACCTCAACGTATACACTTCTCCGGTGAACTCAAGCTTCTGCTCTTGGCGTTCTTGACTCGTATAGCAGTGAGTTTTGTTTCGGTTTGGATCGTTTCGGTCGACCTTGGAGTGGTTTGACCGTGCGAGGAAGGAAGAAAGGGGAGAGCGCGCGGAGTCTGCTCTGTTCCGGCGGCGATGCCGGACTCCGACAACGAGTCCGGCGGGCCAAGCACCGCGGATCTCTCGTCGGCGCGGGGGCAGGACCGGTTCCTGCCGATCGCGAACGTGAGCCGGATCATGAAGAAGGCGCTCCCGGCGAACGCGAAGATCTCCAAGGACGCCAAGGAGACGGTGCAGGAGTGCGTGTCGGAGTTCATCTCCTTCATCACGGGGGAGGCGTCCGACAAGTGCCAGCGCGAGAAGCGCAGGACTGTCAACGGCGACGACCTGCTCTGGGCCATGACCACGCTCGGCTTCAAGGACTACGTCGACCCGCTTAAGCTGTACCTCCACAGGTTCCGCGAGCTCGAGGGGGACAAGGTCGCCTCCTCTGGCTCTGGCTCCGGCTCCGGCCCGCTGCAGAGTAAGGCGGACACGCCCTCGTCCGCACACAATGGCGCAGGCTCCGCTGTGGGCTACGGCATGTACGGCGGCGGAAGCGGCGTGATGATGATGGTGGGGCAGCCGATGTACGGGTCCCCGCCGGCAGGTTACCCGCAGCCCCCGCATCACCAGGTGGTGATGGGAGCGAAAGGCGCGTACGGACACGGCGGCGCGTCGCCGTCGGGGCTCGGCAGGCAAGACAGGGTATGACGACCGTGGTTGCATGGCCGCATGCCCTTGCACGGCTGAAGAGGCCGGCCAGCTCCTCGGTTGGAGCTGGTGATTGGCGCCGGCCTTGCTAGCTCGGTTCAGTTTATCTTCTTTTTAATTTGTTTTCTCCTATATCTTGATTTACAATGTGCCGAAATGAACGATAGAAATGGTTCTTATTGATAGCTACTTAACGTCTTGATGATCCATGCCCTGCACTATTAAGCAAAATTATTAACCGAGCTTAATTTATTTGTGGAGTAGCCTCTAGCTTTGTACACGACACTTTCTTGCCTGGAAGTGTTACATCAAAATGAGAGTCTTGATGTCCCCATATCGCTGTAGCCGGCAGCCAGCACACTTAACAATAGACAAAGGCTCACTTCGAGGTTGCACCTAACCATCACGCCAGGACATCAAATAAAGAGAACAGAGTGAGCGTTAAAATACCATATCCAGAAACGCGACGCACCAAACGGCCGGAGAACAACGCACAACCTCCACGTCACCGGAGCACTGGGCTCGTACTATAAAAACTCCACGTCACCCAACGCCTAAAAGTTCTTGACACGTGGACACCGCCGGCGACGTAAAGAAAAATATCCCGAGACGGCCGCATCACATCCGTAACGCACAAGTAAATGACGCTCAATAATAAAAATCGCTGGTCCATGAGCAGTCGCCATCTCGATCTTATTATCTGCACTGAAAGCTTATGATGCTACTGCCTCAGCACAGGCTACTAATGTTTGGCGTAGTTATCCTCCAGTCAGTCGGTGACTCAGTGCCAGTGGCACTAAGCTTTCAGTCTCATCGGCCGCTGGCTGCGAGAAAAGGACCGAGACAAACGAGAATGCGGCAGTGATAACGATGGGCGGCAGCTGAACAATGCGGGCAGCAAGCATTGGTGGAAGTTTCGACGGGGCATTGAGGGCGCAGGGGCCTGGATTCCATTGGCCAGGTTAATTTAGATCTCCATGTACCATGGGCAGGGACGGTCCCTGCACCGGTCCGTGATGCACGATTTTGCTACTGTAATTGCATTGGCAGCGTCTGGTAAGCGTGCACGGAAATGCGTGGAGGACCATCTCAATTTTGCCGAGAAAGAAAGGGGACACGAGACGGTTGTTTGGTCTGACGTGGGTAATTAGGCTTCTGTCACTGTCACTACTCATCAGCACTACCGGAATGCACGTCTTTGCCGAGTGTCAAGAGCACTCGGTAAAAAATAAAAAACACTCGACAAAGAGTTTGTCGACAAAGATAAAAAACACTCGGTAATGCTTCGAGTGCCAAACTCGCGACACTCGACAAATATTTAACGTTCCTCGAGTGCCAAAATCTCGACACTCGACAAACTATTTTTGTTTGCCGAGTGTCTAGTAAAAACACTCGGCAAACGTTATGTTTTTACCGAGTATTTTTTCTCAGACACTCGGCAAAATCTGGGGCACTCGACATAATATGTTTTTGAAATGTTAAAATTAGCTTAAATCACATATATATCACATCACAGACAGTTTATATAAACCATAAATATATAGATCACATCATAGACATTTATAAAGCAATTTATAGAGCATATTACTCACACACGGTCAGTTTATATAAACAAATCTCCACAAAATACAATAAATATCTAGCATATTAATTTGCTTTACACATATATAGTCCAATAGTTTCACACACAGATCAACTACGAGACCACTACGGCGTATGAGGCAATTGGTTCGATGGCGCATGATTCGATGCCGCCGATTGATTCTGTACAAAGAAGAAACGATTGTATATGTTAGATAAGATTTAAAGTAGAAACAAACAACTTAAAACATTTATACTCACAAGAGTAGTTGCAGGAGGAGGTGAATGAGGAATTAGCTCTGATGGCAGAGGTTGACCCATCCTCTCGTTAAGACTTTGTATCCATTGAAACATATGCTCCATTCTCTACCGCTCGGCCTCTATCTTCGCCGTCATCTCCTCTTTTAGTCTCCTCTCTTCTGCCAGCTTGACCTACAATATTTCACCTCAATATTACAATACAAAGCAAAGGTATGTAAAAATCAAAGAACGACGAATAAAACATAAGTAATCTGAAGTGCCTCTATTCGGGACTGTGCAGTGGCTGGTCATGTGTGTCTGAAGCAGACCGATGGCCGAAAGCCTTTTTAAACTCTATTTTTGCCGAGTGTCGGATCCGTTTTGCCGAGTGTTCGGATAATGGCACTCGGCAAACATACAGATCTAGTTTGCTGAGTATTTGGATCTTGGCACTCGACAAACATAGAGTAATTTTTTTTTAAAAATCGCCTAGTTTGCCGAGTGTCTACTGTCTGATACTCGGCAAACTCAGTTTGCCGATTTCTCTGGCTGACACTCGGCAAACTGTATTTTTATTTTACTCTTCTTCTCTTTTCAATAACGTATTTTACTAAATTTATTCGAATGTGCTTTGAAAATACCTTGTCAAATTCACTCAAAATTGCATATTCGATGCTTGCACGAATATTAGACCATTATTTTATGCAGTTGTAACTCAAAATCAATTTATACGAATTGAAGCTCTATAAATATAGTAAATTGATTAAAATTATCAAACGGATTTGAAAATTCGTCAAAATTTCACATGAGACAATCTATGTTGGTTATTTCATATAAAAAAGTTGTGAAGTGAAATCTCAATTCGACCATCATGTTGACTCTAAATCTAAACGAATTCTTCGTAAGAGTAAGATTCTTGTTTGGAGATGCTTCGATTTTTAAGCAGCGTACATGACAACTTGTGCAAAACGCGCTCAATTTTTTATCACATGTTTCATATATGATATCATGAGATATTGACAAATCTCATGATTTTCAGACTTTGTTTGTTTTTATACAATTTTAAAACAATTCGACCGCATATTTATTGTCATGTTTCGTGGACACACATATTCGACATTTTCTATTACTTTTTGGTTAAGGCTTCACATTAAACTCAATAACATGAATCTAATTTTTTTATTTATTTTATCGCATTATTCGAATCACTTGCAGTGTAAATTTGACTTATCTCCAAAAATTCTATTAAATAAAATAAATTAACTAAATATAGCTAAAAGATTAAAAAAATGTACCAAATTTTAAATAGAGTAGCATATACAGTATGTGGGCAGGAAAAAAAAGTTAGTAAGACATTTGAAGAAAAAAATCAATTTGTTTGCTGAGTGTCTGAAAAAAACACTCAGCACAAATTCATTTTGCCGAGTGTTCAGTAAATACACTTGGCAAAATATTCTTTTACTGAGTGCCAAAAATTCGCACACGGTAAAAGGTCACCTTTTGCTGAGTGTCAATCGTAGACACTCGGCAAACCGTAATGGTCACAAACGGACGTCAGTTTTGTCGAGTGCGCGGTTTCTGACACTCGACAAACAAAATGTTTATCGAGTGTGAGGGCAGCGACACTCGGTAAAGAAATAGTTTGCCGAGTGTTTTTTTTATACCGTGAGTTTTTTTATGACACTCGGTATATATTAAATTTGTTGAGTGTCCAAAAAATTGCACTCGATAAATATTAGTGCACTCGATAATGAGCCGGTTTCCGGCAGTGAACTCGGATGGCAACGGCAACATCCGGCGGAGCCAAACCCACGGGGTCAACTCGGACGGCAACGGCCGGCCAACACCATGAGATCGAGTTCCATATCTCTGACTTTATGCTCTGCGACGGTGGTGGACTGGTGGCGGTGGGTGCCAACACTGAACCGAGCGTGCCGCCCAACCGAAGGTTAACCTTCGCCTGCGCCGCAAGATGGCGGTGTCGCGAAACGACATGCGTGACAGTTGGGCGGCGCGCGTTCCAGGGACAACGGGGTTGGAGAGAAGCGACATGTGCACTGTGGCGGAGAGGAGGAATGCCTTGGTTTGGTGCGTTCGGAGTGGACGGTGGAGTGAAGAGGAGTGACAGACCATGACCAGGCGGCGACTTACTGGTGCTGTGCGTGCCCGGCTCCAGCACGACGGCGATGGAAGCAGGATTGCGTCTCCGTTCGTGTAATCCTACCAGGATCCGGGGTCACAGCCGCCTCTATCGGTGGAACTGGAACCGACTCGAGGCGAGCTCCAGTGAATCCATCCATGATCAAGGCGGCGGCCGCGGAGACGTCCTTTTCGCGGCGTGTAAATTTGCTACAGTAAACGTCAATTGGGTACGATCTTCAGTTTTGTGATAAATTAGGTATAAGATATGCAGTTTTATGATAAGTTAAATATAAAATATATTGTTTTGTGATAAATTAAGTATAAAATCTGTAGTTTTTTTAAATTATAGTTTAAATATGTAGTTTTGTGATAATAGTGATAAAATATATGTAGTTTTGTGAAAATTACTCTTTATCTTAATATATTACTTTCTCTATTTTAAAATATAAAAATTTCTAAATTTAATTAAAATTAAATTTTTATCACTTTGACCTCTAATAATATATAACTAATAATATTTTATTATATAAAATTATATTTTTTAGATTCATCATGATATAAGCTTTTATAAAAAATATTTTTATATTAAAAATTATGTAATTTTCTAGATATTATTAGTAAAGTTAAAAACATTTGATTTTATTTAAATATAAAAATATTTATATTTTGAAAGAGAGTTAGTACACGCTTATTGCTCGCACCGATCCTATTGCGCTCATACATACGTAGCCAGTGTGTGCTACTCCCGCTGACCCACGAGGCACCATGGAGAACACAACCACCGCTCCTAGCGCTGTCGGTCTGGTGCCTTGCACGGAGTTCTGCGGCGTCATGCCGATGGCCAACGTCTCGACGGTCCGGGATGACAACAAGCTGCGGCTGCAGCGCTACCAAGGCACATGGGCGGCCGGGATCACGGCCATCCAGATCGAGCGGCTTCACGCCGCGCCGCGGCAACGTGGCCCTCGCGAGCTCGCCCAAGTGCGGCATGACGCCAATAGGGCAGATTCGAGTTCTGTCTTCGCGGACCGCTGGTAATTCCGGAAGGGAGAGGTTGGAGATTATTGGGTGAACCACATGACTCCGGACATGGCCCGACGTCTTGATGCCATATTCGAAGAGAAGCTTTTTGGATCAGGGTTCTCATTTGCGCTTTTTTATAAAGGAGATTGCATTATTAGAAATACATGATGGCCTCTTTTTGAAACGCAGAAATTTCTCTGAAATTGTATAAAAAATTTATATGAATCGGTTCAATTTCGTAGAAGAAACGCAAGATTTAAAATTTTTTTCCGCAATCCAAAGAGGCCGAAGTTGTTATTTGTACCTACTTGAGTCGTGACTATTCTGCACCCATCACATAAATTCATGTAGACTCTTGCAATTCAGCTTGGCAAATAAAGATGGCATTGAGTACCATCAAGAATCGTATCGGGTCATAGTACTCAGTTCACAACATGCTTTTATAAAATGTTACATGCCCTCGTTGGAATCTAACTAGACCATAGTTGTGACTAGCATTACTGACTGATGGACATGCATAATTAGTGAATTGTATCCCTGGAACTAGACAATTCCAGATTCGAGGCAATTTGGCCCATGACGCATCAGACCATACGATTCTCAAAACCAGTGGTGTCATTGCCGATTGGCTAGATTTACTAGCAGAATGCATCCAATATTTCACGTACCGCAATTGCAGAAGTGTATGGCAAATACCAATGTAAGCTACTCCTTCCATCCATATCTTTTTTTTTTAAATATCATGTCTGACCATCCATTTTATTTTAAAAAAATCATGCAAATATAAAAACAAGTACATATTGCTTAAAATGATTCTACTAATAAAATAATTCTCAATAAACTAAACAATATTTTTATAATTTTTTAAATAAGATGAATGCTCAAATATAATTTTAAAAATAAAAGTACAACACTTAGAATGGGACATCCTCGGGACATACTCTTTCCAGTACTATATTTTTTGATGTTTTGAACAATAACACAGTCTTCAAAATACAATTTTTAACTTCTATTTTTCTATTAGTTTTTATTTAAAATTGACATATATATATACTTTTATGAAAGATTTTTTAAAGATAAATCTATTCATATAGTTTTCATATTTTTAAATTAACCATTTTAAAGTTATTTATAATTTATGCTTCCAATGTTTAATTCAAGATATGTTCAAAATGTTAAGAACAATGGTACCGGAGGGAGCAGTGAGTATGTACCTGCTCCAATAAAACCTCCCGTATCAAGAGTTACTACTGGTGAGTATAGTCTACCTCTATTTATAATGATGCTTACTTAAAAAATACTACTCCTACTAAAAGCGAACCCCTAACATGTTTTCTCTTGACAAAAAAGTCCCCCCTTCTTTATTCAAAGCATGCATCAAGCAGACAAAGGACCATTATTCTCTCTCATCGATCCCCATAAAATTGCAATCGTTGTTCATAGCCAACGAGCTAGCGGTACCGACCTTCACACGCTAGTCAGTCTGGCTAACACACCCACTCCTCCCAGCATTGCCGGTCCGGTGGCGTTCAAGGATCTCTGCGGCGTCATGCCGGTGCCTGACACCTCCAAGGATCGTGATGACATTGATGAGAATAAGTTGTGGCTGCAACGCTACCAGGGCACTTGGGTGCTGGCGCTATGGGTGGCCGGAATGACGGCCATCCAGCGGGACTTCACGCCGCGCCGCGGCGACGTGGTCCTCGCGAGCCCGCCCAAGTGCGGCACGACGTGGCTCAAGGCGCTGGCCTTTGCCACCATGGCGCGGGACGCGCACCCGCCAGTGCACCCCGAACACCCGCTCCTCCGGCTCAACCCGCACGAGTGCGTCCTGTTCATGGAGACGTTGTTCGCCGCGGGGCAAGGAAGCAAGATGGACGCGTTGCCGTCGCCAAGGCTGATGGCCACCCACATGCAGCACTCGGTGCTACCAGCTTCCATTAGCCAAAACTCCGACTGCAAGATTGTTTACATATGCAGATCACACACCTTGCCATCGATCAATACCGTCATTGTATGTGCCACTGATCTAATATTCGTCACGATATCTTAATCTTTGATATCAATATTGTTGGCCCAGCTCTCACACCTTCCTCACTCTAGAACACGCGCGCACACAAAATGGCACGAGGCGTTGCATGCCAGCACCGGCACAACACAAACACTTCTATTTCTCTGATCTCACACTCACTGATTACACTTTGGCCGCACGACCCGGCCGCACTATCTGGCCACGCACGCATGCAGGATGCTCCACAACCTCAACGTGCATGCACGAACGCTCACCACCTCCCATGCACTGCACGCACTTATACTCGGGCACCGTTGATCACGTGCATGCAACGGCTAAACTCTAGCACAAGACTCGGACACTACACTCTCTGCATCTTCACTCCGTGCAGATCACCACCGGCCACTTTCTCCAAGCACATGCATGCTCCGCACGGCTCGGCACTTGATATTTGCTTCACTTCAACAGATAAACTCTCTGTTAACTATCTCGGACACTTAAACAACTCGACTAAAACACATGCACATACGGAACAATAAGATTAAGTCTAACAAATATGCAGGGATCCTAAGGACATGCTAGTATCTTTATGGCACTACACAAGAAGAGGTATGCTGGACATTCCATTCCGCGACGTGTTCGAGCCAGCCTGCGACGGCATGCGCTTGGCGGCCCCATCTGGGATCATGCCCTTGGGTACTGGAAGCCCGGAGGTGTTGTTCCTGAGGTACGAACAGTTGTTGTCTGACCATGTTGATAGCGTCAGGAAGCTGGCCCGGTTCGTCGGGCGGCCATTCTCGGCGAGCGAGGTCGAAGCGGGGGTCGTCAAGGACATCGTCAGGCTATGCAGCATCGACAAGATGAAAAGCCTGGAGGTTAATAGGGGTGTTTCGAGTGCTAACTTCGCGAACGATTGGTACTTCCGGAAGGGACAGGCGGGAGACTGGGTGAATCATATGACTCCGGACATGGCGCGACGCTTTGACGCCATTGTCGAAGAGAAGCTTTCTGGATCAGGTCTCTCGTTTGCGTGACGCATAGTCACTACTACGAATAAGCCACGACTGGCGCATGTGTTGTGCTGGTTTGTCAGTGGTGCCGTGAAGGTTTAATACCTAGGTTGGCCTTGTTTAGCGAGTACTCCGTTTATGTGTTATGGTCGTGTGGGTGGCATCCGTCCATCCGTATGTTGGGGGGTGGATGATCTGTGTAATAAAACTCTTCTATCTTAATCCAAAATAAATACTCTCTCCATGTATAAGTATTTCTATATTTATTCTAAGTCAAATGGTTTTAACTTTACATAGAAAAACTTCATTTGATATATCTCTGCCCCTATATAGGGGTGCAAGAGCATCTCCAACGGCCTCAAAAAATCACTCCAAAAGGAATTGGGAAAAAAATAGAAGCCTATTTTAATCATTTATCTAACAGCTCCTCTAAATATATTCTGATATATATTAAGTTTGGGTCAAGTCTGCAACTGATCACACAGTTAGTCGCACGCAAGATAGAATTGGGGACTTTAAAAAGTTTTCTAGATGTCCTGGGTTTAGGGGGGATTTTTGGGGGTAAACAAGTTGGGTTTTTAGGAGGTTATTGGAGGAGGTTTTTTTAACATCTTCCTAATAATTTGGTTTAGGGTGGCTATTAGAAGTTATTGGAGATGCTCTAAAATAGTGACCCTTATCTTCAAACATATTTAGTTTTAAAAAATAACTAAAATTTTAAAATCCCATCCACTTTTGAAAAACTACTTTACCTTTTGAATTAAGGAGATTCAAGCTCTGTTTGAAAATAGAACTTTTATAGAAATCGCACAAAAATTTCAAAAAGATAAGTTCTATTTCATAGAAAAATAAAGAAATTTTAAAAAATTCTTCCGTTCCAAACACGCATCTAAGTATGCAAGTGGGTAACCAACGAGTATTTGTGAGTCAAGTTTTTAGTTCATTTTATTCCATTAACAAGGTGGAGGGAGAAGTTAGTACATTTTAAAAGTTTTAAACTGATCCATTGATTCAAAAAAATAGGAAACTACATGCACGTATTTACAACCCTGTCTGTGACGTCTCTGATTTATTATTGTGCGGAATTCTCGTGTTAGCATAAGCAGCGGATGGCCACGGCCAAGTATCGGGTTGTAAATGGCACACAAGACACAATATAAAATCTTATATTATTAAAATTGATCAAATTTATAAAAATTATTAGTTAAAGACAAATTTAATCAATTCTAAATATAAAATAATTTTAGACAGATGTGTACTAACCGATCAAACACCCCCGCAGGCCAGCTCCCATGCTACTAATCCCTAGCACCAACGCGCCCCGTGCGCCCGGCCTGGTGCCGTGGGACGCGGTGGCAGTCGCAAGCGACAGCAAACAAATTGTATTCAGGCCCAAATCTTCCTCAAATGCTAGTAGAACAAATGAATTAGGAGCTTGAGACAACAAACCATTGAGTACTCGTTTGTCCACAGGCAGCGGACGGGCGTAGAAAAAAAAAATCACGGCGGCAGGCCACATGAACACGGACAGCAAGTTCGATTGCCTAATGCCCACCAGCCCAATGTCGAAGAGTACCAGTGGCCTAGTGGCCGACCGTGGCAATCCACTCCATATTTTTTTTTAAAAAAAGGACACACAATCATCTGTATCGCCAAAGAAGAAAAATGCTATCTAGAAAAAGAAGGCACGGTCTTTCACGGCCAGCCCCTCTGTATGTACCCATCGCCGACGAGCAGGCAACCAGCCGTGGCAACTGGTAAGCGGCAACGCCGAAGATGGCTGCTGATACCGCACTGGCGGTGGTGGATCAGAACTTTAGGAGCTTTATTACTCAGCCTTAAGCAACAAGTGCCTGCCCACAATGGTTCTTATTGGGTTGAGGTCGGCTTGGGACTCAAATCCACTCCCGTATAGGGGAAACTGCATACACCACTGTAGCGAAGAATTTAGATAGAATTTTTACCGTTCGATCGAAAATAGTCGCACTAAGCTGTCGCCACAGTAAAACTGATGAACAGTAATTTCTGTGAGGATAACTAAAATTTACTGTTCACTTCGAAAGTGACACTGCTCACAGTATTTTTTACTGTGGCAGACACACTACAGTAGCTTCAGACCCCACAACTGACTGTGGACAACCATCCTTTGAGTCGTATGTTTGCCTCTGAGTGTGTAGCTTCTATACATCCTAGGAAGCAGTTGTGTGAACTCTATGTTTTATAGATCATTCGAACCTATTGTTGCTTAACTGGAATGTACGAGGTCTAAATAGTCCTATCAAAGGGATGCAGTGAAAGAAATGGTAAGCTCAACTCAATCAATTACTACGGTATGTCTGCAAGAAACAAAGCTACAGTGCTTTGATGATAGATTGATATCTCAAACAGTGGGGCATCAATTTGTGGAGAACTACTGTTATCTACCAGCTCAAGGAATTAGGTATGGGATTCTTATAGCAGTATCAAGCTCGCACTCCAAGCTGTTAACATCTAGATGCTCTGAGAACACCATAACAGTTACAATACATCAGCTGACAAGACCTCACCACCATAAGCGAATCCTATGCCCAACTCACAATCGGCGAACCGTGTGCCTAACTAGAAGTTTACTTATGAGAATGATCCTATACAATTTTTTCTAAAACCTACACAAATGCACGTCAAAACCAGACTGTCTGTCTAAAAAATAAATTTTGAATCTCATTAATCTCGAGAGCATTGCTCAGCCTGACCTCGATCCAAACCTAGCCCAGATTGATGGGTTCAATCCAGTTCCCCTCATTGTTGCAGAGGTCTAGATTACTCAGCAACGGCACGAACCGTATTCAGCTTCGAAGAACATGTTCTTTGTGAGATCATCAGAATCACCACGATTTTATTTACGCTGTGAACATCGCTTACTACTGTAGCACCACGTTCAAGAGAGACGTAATTTTAACATATAAAAAGTTTTTCACTCATTTAACTAAGCTCCATTTATTTCATTCGTGGATGGAGAGAGTACAACAGAAGTGGACGGAGAGAGTACAACAGACACAGACAAGTAATTATCATCAAACCGCAAATGCTGCCACTGCCGCCTCGGCGCCGACGGTGCGAAGCAGCTGGAAGTAGAGCTGCGGGCTTGCCAGGAAGGCCGCCCGAGAGATGATGAACCCTGCGGCGCCTGGCGCCTTCATCATCACCACGGGTGCGGCGGCAGGCCAGAACATGTACGCGCATGCCACGGCGGTAGCGACACTGGCACTGACTGCCACTTTCATTGCCATGGCAGCTATCACAACCATGTTATCAGTCTAGTATTAAGGAGGGGGATGGCTATGCTGGCACGACAGTTGGAAAAAGGATGCGAAAATGATGAAGGTGAGGGATGGTGCGGAGTGTTGGGGGCGTTCAATTAATTTATATGCCACAAACCGAATCTGCATCCTCTTTTGAAAGAAAGGAAGAAAATAACAAAGAAACTCACCACCATAAGCGAATCCTATGCCCAACTCACAATTTGGGAATCCTAAGCCCAAATCACAATCAGTGAATCATATGCCTACCTAGAAACATCATTGTTACTTATGAGAAATGATTCGGTACAAGATTTTCTAAAACCTACACAAATACATGTCAAAACCAGACTGCCTGTCTAAAAAATAAATTTTGAATCTCATTAATCTTCAGAGCCTCGCCCAGCCCAACCCTAATCCAAACCCACCCCAGATTGACGGGGTTCGATCTCGATCCCTTCATTTTTTTCTGAGGTCGTAGATTAGTCAGCAATTGCATGGACACGTTCTTTGTAAGATCATCAGAATCACCACGATCTGATTTACACTGAAAATGTCGCCCTACTACTATAGCACACGTTCAAGAGAGGCGTTACCTGAAATTATTCCAGAGAATCCCGATGAAGTATAAACTCTGGTGAAAGGGATGAACCCCGATGATGCCTGAGAATGTAACTCGGTAGGCTGCGCACTCACCTATCTGCGCGGGCCATCCGAGCCGATGCACGATCTCGAAGCAACATTTCTGATGGGTGCTAAGATAGCGCTGACACAGTTTTTTTTCCTCGCTATATATTAATTGTGTGGCAGTGTCACCGCTGTTTTTTCCCCTCGCTATATATAAAAGCAAAATACTCACTCCCTCTCAAAATAAGTGTTATTTTAATTTTTTTTTAAACTTTTTTCTTTGACCATTTGTTTTATTCATTTTTAAAAAAAATTATTTATTTTATTGTAAACTAATTTATTTTTAGATGTACTTTAAACTTGACTTGTTTATTTTTTTATTTTTGTAAATTTTTTGAATAAAATGAATTGTCATACGTCGATTTTAAAAGTCAAAAATGTCACTTATTAACATTTAGTTTGGGGCAAGGGTAAAAGGGTCATGAAGATGGTGAGGGAAGAATCAATCATGGTTCAACACCACAGTACGAGAGCATCTACTTTTCTATTAAAACGCAAGAAAGGAAATTGCAAAAGGATCTTCACCATCAGTGGATGTGAATCATGTGCCCATGTACAACATGGTCGAGATAATTATCTTCTCAGATATTCTCTCTGTTTCAAAATATAAGCATTTTTGGGTTTAGTTAAAGTCAATTTTTTTAACTTTTATTAATAATATCTTGAAAACAACATAATTTTTAATATCTTATTTCAGAATAAATCTAAAAAATTTAATTTTTATATAATAAAATATTATTAATTTTTATTATATATAGTTAAAATAATAAAGTTTAACTTTAATTTAAACTAGAATTACTTATATTTTGGAAAGGAGCGTAACCATTTCAATCATTTCTAACTTTTTTACCGGCATTTCTCCCTTAATACTACTCCTTCTTGTGCTTCTCTGGAGTTACATTTTTTTTTTGTTTGTAACGGGTAGCTTGATTTACAAACAACGTTGCTTCAACCATTCAACCTGACTGCACTCTCCTAGTCTCCTGTCTCACTTCTATTCGAGCGGACACTATTATGAGCTGCTGATTCCCGATCTGCTGTAGATTACAATTCGATGATATAGCTCCACGAAAAATGTATATGCCACAAACCGAATTTGCATCCTCTTTTGAAAGCAAGAAAGAAAATAACAAAAAAACTCACCACCATAAGTGAATCTTATGCCCAACTCACAATCGGCGAATCTTATGCCTAACTAGAAACGTCATTGTTACTTATGAGAAAGTGATCTGGTACAACTTTTTTTTAAACCTACACAAATGCACGTCAAAATCAGAGTGCCTGTCTAAAAAATAAATTTTGAATCTCATTAATCTCGAGAGCCACGCCCAGCCCGACCCCCATCCAAACCCAGCTCACATTGACAGAGTTCGATCCTGCTCCCCTCATTTTTGCTGAGGCCGTAGAGTAGTCAGCAATGACACGGATTGCTGGTTAAATCTATATTTAGTTTCGAAAAACGTGTTCTTTGTGAGATCATTAAATCACCACGATTTGATTTACGTTGAGAACGTTGTCCTTCTACTATAACACTATGTTAAAGAGAGGCGTTACCTAAAATTATTCCTAAGAATTTCGGTGAAGTATAAACTCTGGTAAAAGGGGTGAACACCGGTGATTCCTGAGAATGTAATGTAACTCGGTGGGCTGCGCGCTCTCCTACCTGCGCTGGCTATCCGAGCCGATGTCTCGGTCTCGAAGCAACCTTTCTGACGCGGTGGTTGTATCACTCTAGAGCTTTAGCAACAAGTGCCCACAAGCCAGAGCAATTAATTGTGTGGCAGTGCCACCACTGTTTTTTTTCCCTTGGCTATATATATAAAAGTAAAATATTTAGTTAGAGGTAAGGGTAAAATGGTCATGAGGATGGTGAGCGAAGAATCAATTAAGGTTAACATCACAGTACGAGAGCATCTACTTTTCTTTTAAAAAGCAAGAAAGGAAACGGCAAAAGATCTTCACCATTAGTGGAAGCGAGTCGGGCTGCTAATAGGTTCAAATCCACCGCGTACCCATCCAAATCAAAATGAACTGAGCAAAATTAAATAACCCCATCCAACCCACAAAATCTTAGCTTAAACCCGCTCAACCTTACCCATAAGTTTAATTAAGCCCTGGCCCAACCTAAAATGTGAGTTGAACCCGTGGATTTGCATGGGTTCTCACTTCTCACACACGTTTGTGTGCTGGGGGAAGGTAGATGCTTTAGTAATTTTGATGAGCACTTTTTTTCCCTCAGAGTCTGTCGTTAGTAAAATATAGTAGAATCATAAGGCCTCATGGAATGCAGGAATTTCATAGAAACCACAAAATCTCAAAGAAATCAGCTCAACTTTACAGAAAAACACAAGAAATAGAGCATTTTTTCACCTCCTTTGGAACGTAATAATTTTACAGGGATCACACAGGAATTTTATAGTAATCAGTTAAATTTCACAGGAAAACATAGAAAATTAGAAAAATTTCCGCGTTCTGAGGCCTTCTTTGCCACGGAGGATTTATTTTTCATACGTTTTTTTTTGTGAAATTGAATTGATTTTAATGAAATTCATTATTCCAAAGGGGCTCTAAGAGCTACCATTACCAATCTTCAAATATACACAAACATGTTCAATACAATTAATTAGCCTGCAACAATACTTAATTAATTAATCAACCTACACCCATGGGTTCAACGTGCCAGCACCCATGGATTTCCACTCAGTTCTAAACCAACATACATACCAACGCGCCTCCAACCCAACCCGGTTTAAACTTTAACCCATATTTCAACCGATCTAAATGAACCTAAACTAAAACCCAACCTATTTAACCCAAATGAACCCGCCGCATTAGCAGGCCTAGATGCGAATCATGTGCCCATCTAGCAACATTGTCTAGATAATTAACTTGTAAGGTACGTGTTTCCATATTTTCTAACTTTTTTACCCCAATTTCTCCCTTAATCGCACTACAAGTTGTGCTTTGCTGGAGTTACATTTTTTTTGTAACTGTAGCTTGTAAATAAATTACAACGTGGCTTGAAATATTCAATCCCATTGCCCTCTCCTATCTCACGTATATTCAAGTGGATGCTACTATTAACTACTGATTCGATCCGCTGTACAGTTCCGAAGAGATATGAGGGAAAATTAGAGATTTGCCACCCTTATGTATGGTACATGCTCATTATCCTCTTTTCCAATGTCCTTATAAATTTAGATAATTTATACTGACTTATTTAGATATTTGCAACCTACATTTTTTAAAGTTTTTTCTGGCTGCTTTCTTCCACCTCTACTTATTTCTGACACCACACCGGCCGACGTTCACGTCCCATCTCGACGCTATGACCTCGAGAGCGCCCCCCCCCCCCCACCACAACCACACAAACATATAGGTGGCCAACGGGCTGTTCTATGCCAACCCGCAGGCCGCCAGCCTAAGTCCAACCATGGCTCGACTGTTTTTGTACGGGCTGTGCCATGCCGCTGGTTTGTCGGGTTGTACCATGCCGACTGGCCTGAAGCCTCTAAGAAAACTAAACTTAATTTTTTCCTGAGAAATTATTGAAAACTAATTCTACAATATTTAAAATATTAAATTTTAAACATAAATGGAATGAATTACATGTATTTAACATTAAATTTTAAATCAAAATCTCACAGATCTACCGAGTCGTGATGTGCCGGGCCGCGTCTGACGGGCTACGCGGATCGGACATCGTGCCTAGTTGGACCTCCTAAATGAGTCATACTCATGCCGGGCCTAGTGCCAGCCCTTGTGGCCCGCCCCACTTGGCCATGTATCCTATCACATACACCCCCACTCTATCGCGGCCTTGACGCAGTTGCTCCCTCAGTTGGTCTACGTCGCAGAATGGCAAAGTCATTGTGTAATTTTCCATCTCTAAGTAAGGGTGCGAGAGTCATTTCCTAATTTTATTCCATGTCAGCATGTTTATGTGGTAACTAAAAGATATAATAGTGGCAAAATTTTAAATAAATTATTTTATGTTTTTCATATTTATAAAGATATTGAAAAATATGACAAAATGAGTATGTACCATCCGTAAGGTGGCAAATTACTAAATGGCGCGTGATATGATATTCCTGTTCAAAAAATAATCTGTACTGTCTCTATAGCTCAATACACGTAAGATGGCCGAAGCCATAACATCTGCTTTCAGGTCACTTGCCTGATTACTGATACTCATTCCTCTCCCATTTCAGTCTGTGTCAAGGACTCAAGGTGCATTTACCCAAACCAAGAAACGGATTTATTTTTTCATATATAAACAGCAGAGCAGATATAAGGTACTTGGACAACAGACATTGACTAGATGTTCATTACCGATACATATTGATCGGCACATGCAAACTTCGGAGCTGAAATCGAAGGAGCATAACGCATAATCATACTAATCGCACTGTTGCAGTGGCGTGCAGGCATGCCGATGCGCCGACAGAGGTGCGGAATAGAAACGCGACCAGCTCGGCGAGGGGCCCAGGCCACCGGCCTCGCGCGGAAGACGGCTGCCGCCACGACGGCGCCGCCAGCGCGCCGGATCTGGAACTAGAGCGCCGGGGCGGCCTCGAACGCCGCGCGCGATATGAGCATGCCGGCGGCGCCCGGATCAGGATCGCCGGCGAGACTCTGTCCTCTATCAGCCGTTGAAGAGACCTGATGGCCAGCAAAAACAACGGCTCAAAAGCCATACGATAGGAAATTAATCTCATTAATTACACCGTGGAGGGAAATTAAGGCTCCATGTGTCCCAAAATAAATATTTTTCAAGATTTACATCAACGTTTAACCGTTCGTCTCATTAAAAAAATTGGCAAAAATATTATTTATCTTATTTTGAAATGTTACATTACTAGAAATATTTTAAACATGACTTGTTGTATTTATATTTTATAATTTTTTTAATAAGATGAATAGTTAAACGTTGATTTCTAAAAATAAAAAACAACATGTATGTTAGGACAGAGGCAGTATATTCTCACTCTGCTTTAGCCATATAAGTGATGCACAATAATAAGCATAAGAGAAGGAGAAACACAATGTACTAGGAGTATATTACAAGAGCCCTTTTAAAGTAGACTAAGTGGGTTGGCATGAGGGCTGATTATATTTGCCCGGCCAATGTTTTTGCATCATCTAATTCTGACTAATGATTTTAAATATTTCATTAAATTTAAAAATATAATCCTTATATTTTAAATATATCATAAGAAATATTTCAAAATATAAA
>BCLH01000564.1:48773-152247 GCA_001602315.1 Zoysia pacifica
ATATTTAACCAATTCTAAATATAAAGCTACTACCCCTCCATCCAAAAATAGTGTCCAGCTTTGAATGCTGCTCCTTCCATTAACGATTATAAGTAATTTTAGCATTCAATTTTGTTTTTAATATATATCATTCTCACTTTTAAATATAACCTTTTCTCTTTTTAATACACTTTCTATTTTCTCAATAAATCTTTATCTCTGTCTCTTTCTTTTTCATTTTTTTTACATACTGTACTTTTTATTTTTCTTTAATTTCCGTGCTCAGGACTAATGACCTGTTGTGAATGGAGGAGTACTATTTTTAGACGGATGGAGTACCACCGTTCCAAAATGTCTCAATTTTTTACTACCAACAACATAAAATTTACAAAGTTTTTAATATATATGAATGATATCAATAGATTTTTAATAAAGCTAACTATAACAATAAATAGATTATCATATTTAAAATAATTTATTTTTATAGATATTATCAATTAAAATTGTAATGAATTAACTTTGATCAAATTTAAAAATGTTTACATATTGGAACGAGAGAGTATTTCGGACACGTGCACTACGATCACACCCCAGCAGCCCTCGCATGCCCCTAGCACGAACGCGCCCCGCCGGCGCCTGGCCCGGTACCGTGAGAGTGGACATGGACTATCGTCTCGATGCTTTCCTCAAGCCAAAAATTGCGAAAAGTGATCCGGTTAACAGTTTTTGATGAAACGGATGCGGTTCGATTTTATCGGACGACTGGTTTTTAATTTAAATTTTTTAAAAAATTAAAATTAAAAAAATTTAAAATTTGAAAATCGATAGGTAAACTGATTAAATTGGATGAAAACCAATTAAATTGGTCAAGTTGATTTTTATTTTAAAAAACAAATTTTAAAACTGAAAAAATTGAACAATAAAACGAAAAAACCGAGCGGTTTTCATTTCAAAACCTGTTTTTTCAATTCGTAACGGTTTCGAGTGGTTTTTGATTGGTTTTCACAATTTTTATAAAAACCGATCGAGCCAATGCCGACCTGTCTGAGCAAACGAAATGGAAAACCCGGGTCGTCAGGCTGTGGATGGGTGTTGGGAAAAAAAATAATCGAACGGGTTTTTAGATATTCAAGGCCGTGGAACATGTTCAGCTGCTCAATGGACACGGGGAGAACGCAAGCAGGCCCGGGTACCACTTTGACACGGGCCCTGTTTGCCATGCCAAGGCTGATGGTCCTGCTTTGCTGTCTATTGGTCCCACTCGGCGCTGCATATTTTGGGCTTACTCGGTGGTGTCGAGACCTACTCGAAGAGTACGAGTGGCCTAGTGGGCGATCGTGCCAAGTGCCAACCCACTCCATTTTTTTTAAAAAAAAAAGGTCACACAATCATACTGTACTAAAACATTCTCTTTTGCCTACGAGCACAAATTTGGTTGGCTTTATTTACTGAAGTTCAAATTTGATTTATATTGTATAGCTATAGTTTTTTTTGGATGCTTAAATTTTTTAAAATTCAAGTCAAAGTGCAAAGAGTCAACTATAAAAAATGTAGTCTGTGATGTCTATTATAGTTATGGACGAGAAAAAACAATGATGAAATATCAGTTGTCAGAATGGTTTTATGGTCACTCATTTCAGTTAGTTCAGGTTCCCAATTAGAAAACGTCCACATGAGCTGAATCGGCAACAGCTGGATGAGTGATTTATTCGGTGCTATTTTTCATCTCTTGACTTGCGCTATAAACGTGCCAAATTGTAGGTCAGAATTCTCTCTACTCGGCAGAATATAGTCTTTTGTCGAATGGCCGCTTGGCTAAAAGTCGCATAAATGCTGAAAATGAACAATGCAATTAAATAAGTCAAAAATGACATGTTTGATACTAGGTAACCTGATCTTTCTGAAACACTACAAAATTTCAACATCCATGTTGTGTACAGAAAAGATTCTAGGTCACAATTAAAAGATTGTGCTTACCAGCACTATATGTCAAAAAATCAAAGAGACAGGTATAATACAATGATACACTAAGATGTACAAAAATTTTATAGTAAGAACAACAACTAATGCTATCTTCAGCAACTTAAATACTTCAGTTAATTTCTTGGCTAAACACCATAGGACACCAGAAGACACATTTTTTTTTAAGAAAATGAAAAACATCTTGTTCAAGGGAAAAGTTGAAAAATGATGAAATCTTCCTTACCTGACAGACCCTGGTTTCAGTTGTGCTAGGAATGTCATGGTTTCGTTTGTTAAACCTCTTCTCTCGTCAATCGCATGAGCCCCAATAATTTGAGAATTTGCCATCTCTGTAAATTCAGCAGGAGCCAAGAGATAATAATGCCAGATAGATAAAACATTAACGGGTGCAGTACCGTCAGAGAAATTGAACTTCATAAAAAAAATGATTCTCAGTTTTATTTAAGACGACATAAGGCATTGACGCTCGGACAAGAAGCTCTGCACAGTTGACATTGCGGTTCATCCAACTCAATGGAGTGGTTCTTGATTTCAAATGAGATACTAAAGAAGCAAGATATTTTTCTCTAATCTGAAAGGTTATAAATATAGACAAATTTGTAATCACAGTGAATACAAAAGTACAAGAGTCCCTCAAGTGTAAAGGTAAGGACCTGTGGATTCTCACTGATAGAGGAGTAGTTGTTTTCTTTAGTATCTGAAACAACATGGAAAATTTATCAAACCTAGAATAATTTGAGAATTCCTCAATATTTTTTGTGAAACAAAATTAAAAGAACAGTTAGCAGTAAGTATAGTGATGTTGAGAAAATACTTCACCAGAACAGAAGCATTGCATAATTTTTTTTCCAGTAGCATATAATATATGGCAATTGTACTGTATCCATCTCACAGATGCATTCTTATTTCTGATTTGACATACCGTTAATCTGATGAACCAATTAATTTTATTTCAGTATTTCAGTAGTAGTATTCATAGCAGAGACCTTGAACTGTCGTGTTCAAACTTCTTTTTTTTTTTTTTTTGGAAAAGAGAGAGTTCTCTCGGCCTTTATAGAAAGCCAACAACAACAGTTCAAGGTAGCAAACACAAGCTATGAATCGTGTTCAAACTTTTCTCTAGTAAAGATAGCCAAAGTAGAAAAAAAGACATTTTAAAAAGGAAGACACCATCTTTCACGGCCGGCCCCTCTTTACGCACCCATCGCCGAAGAGCTGAGCAGGCAGTTGCCTGCACCGCCTTGGCAACGCCGAAGCAACCGTTCTGATGGCTGATGGTACAGCACTGACGCGCTGGTGGATCAAAACTTTAGGAGCTTTAGCTTTAGCAACAAGTGCCCTCAAGCCGGAGCAACTAGTTGCATGGCATTGCCACTACTGTTTTTCTTTCTTGGCTATATATAAAAGAAAAATATTTAGTTAGTGGTAGGGGGTAAAAGCGTCATAAAGATTGATGGTGAGCATGAATCAATCAAGGTTCAACATCACAGTACAAGAGCATCTTCTTTCTCTTAAAAAGCAAGAAAGGAAATGGCAAAAGGGTGTTCACCATGAATCATGGGCCCATCAAGCAACATTGTCAAGATAAAGTATCTTGCAAGCTATGAGTTTCGATACTTTCTAACTATTTTACCGGCATTTCTCCCCTAATAGTACTACAGAGCAAATTACAACGTGTCCTGAACCATTCAATCCGACTGCATTCCTATCTCACTTCTATTCGAGTGGATGCTATTATGAACTGCTGTAGATCCCGTTCAAAAAATAATATTGGACTGTCTGTATAGCTCAATACACGTAAGATGGCCGAAGAAATAACATCTGCTTCCCAGATCACTTGCCTGATTAACGATATTCATTCCTCGGCCATTTCAGTCAGTTGGTGTCAAGGAGGCAGTTACCCGACCAAAAAAAAGATTTATTTTTTATATATAAACAGCAGAGCAGATATACGGTAGTACAAGACACTGGCAAGACGTTCATCACTGGTACATAAAATGATCGATGCATGCGAAACTCGGAGCTGAAATCAAATGAGCATGACGCATACTCACACTACTAGATCGGACTGCTGCAATGGTGTGCAGGCCTACCTACGCGCTGACAGAGGTGCGGAAGAGAAACGCGACCGGCACGGCGAGGGCCCAGGCCACGGGCCTCGCGCAGAAGACTGCTGCCGCCACGACGGCGCCGCCAGCGCTCAGGATCTGGAAGTAGAGTGCCGGGTCGGCCACGAACGCCGCGCGCGATATCAGCATGCCGGCGGCGCCGGGGGCTTTCATGGTGACGACGGCGCAGAAGCACCGTGCGCAGGGAGGCACGAAGAACTTCAGAGCCTTGGCCACCGCGGCGCCGACGTTCACGAGGCCGCGTCCGAGGTAGCAGACCGCGACGACGAGAGCCTTGCAGACCGCCACAGTGACGGCGCAGATGGCCCTACAGAAGAAGAAGACGAGCGCCACGAGGAGGAGGACCACGGCGACGCCGATAACGTAGGGGAGAGCGGCGGCGGCTGCGGCTTGGAGCCACCGCCAGAACGCGTCTGCCTTCAGGGCGAGGGCGCGCGCAGCGCCGGCCAGAACGGCGAAGAGGTGGGGGCAGAAGCCGGCGACGACACGCCACAGGTCGCCGAGGCCGGAGCAGATGGTGTTCGCGACGGAGGCGACGGCGGTGACGGCGGCAACGAGGAGATGCCAGAGCGCCTCGAACGGAAGGACCAGCAGGTGGGCCGCGCCCGCGAGAGCCTCGGTGATGCTGGCGAAGAAGCCTCCTATCAGCTCCCACAGGCCGTCACGGCCGAACATTAACGTGCCCGTGGCGACTCCTCGGGCGACAGCAGCGCCGCCGCGACCTCCATGCAGGAGCTTCCTTGCTGCTGCTGTCCCGGCGATGGCCATGCCAGATGTAGCGCTTCTCAAGTGGAGTGAAGTGGAGTCTGTAGGAGTCGAGTGAAAACGTTTGATGTTGCCTAACTTGTTGACTTGTCTCGACTCCCCGCATTCTCAGCTGTGGTGGTACGTAGGCACGTCACCCACATCCCACGGGCGGTGGTCTTGCTTTTTCTGCAACGACTTTGAACCGCCAAGTCAAGAAGTTTGTGCAAGTAACTGGCTGGAAATTGTAAGGAATTTGCAATAATGAAATGTGTTGTCCTTTAAAAAATCTTGGCCCCCTATAAACTTCATTTAATTTTGTTGCCTTTCAACTTAAAATTTCCATTATTCCCATCTTGGTCTACAATAAGCTGTGCAAGATGCGGAGGTCCATTAAAGCTCATATATTAGCTAGGGGAAACAAAATTGCGTAGCAATTTATGTGGCAGTGGCACCTGCCGCAGGTGCAAGCTTATCGAGTGAATTATAGGTGAATTTTCCACATAATAATACATTAATTCTGTATGATATGAAAGTTAGAGGGATGGAGTTTTTGGCTAGCACAATTTACTAAATAAATTATAGTGACTCGTTGATGTTTTGAGAGCCTACACTGATAGGTGTTGATTTACAAATGATTGTCTCACTTTTCTCCATCAATTGAGGCTTTGGATAAATTGATCCGTACTGTAAATATTATCTCAGAAGGAAGATGAAAGTGAGGACAGGTGAGGCAAATGGCCTACGGATGCAAGTGGCCTTCGGTAGCCACAATAACTAATTCATTTGTTCTATCAATTTTTTGTCAAGTGGACTAAAAAAGTAGAGAAGTTGCGACCTTTGACCTCATTCATGCTTGTCTCCATGCCAGTGGTACAAGGGGCAGTTGCTGAATAAAAAAAACTTACAGACCCTAAGCTAATTTCGGTATGCGCGGTCCATGCTGGGGCAATAATTAACACCAAAGCTAAACACTACTGAGTACAGTAGAAGTAGTACTTATCTAAGAACAGGGAGGAGATCAAGGACGCTGCAACTATTCCAAAGCAAATGGAAGAAACCACGCAAGATACAGGGATCTTCAGGCGTGGTTTATGCGTCCCTTTCACCTGAGGGCTGAACAAGGGCACGCTAGTAAACAACACATAACAAAAAAACTACTCTCTCCGTTTCAAAATATAATTATTTCTAAGTTTATTCAAAGTCAAACTTGTATCACTGTAACCACTAATAATTTAAAATTAATAATATTTTATCATATAAAAATTATATTTTTTGATTCATCATGAAATAAGATTTTATAAAAAGTATATTTTTATAAAAAAAATTAACCTTATTCAAACCTAAAAATACCTATATTTTGAAATGAATGTAGTAAATAGGGTTTACAAACATTTGATTTCGTTATAGGAGTATCTCTTCCTCAGATTCGTGAATCTACATCTTTGGCAGCATCAGCGCTAATTCAGTAGTATCTTACGATTCAAATTCACCAGATTTGATTTCCTTTTTACTTCTTCATTTTTTTAACTGAACTAGTTTTTGAGAATGGATTCAGTTGACCTGATAGAAAGCGTTAAGCCTGTGGGGCAACAGTAGATCTGAAAATGGGCCGAGGCAATCCGGATGCAAAAAAAGGCCCTTAGTAATTAGGCTGACTATAATAGGACTAATGTAGGATGAAATGTGAAAAAGATTGAGCTGGATTGAATTGTGTCTAAAATGGATCGGATTATAAGTACGGCCCGTTTATGAAAAAACGGAGTGAGCCCGTGGCTCAACATGATTCTGAGCCAAAGCTTATGACCAATGACTTTTTATTTTATTCTAATGTTTGAAGGTAATCCAATTCTGACATTACAACTATATCAGGCCACGAAAAATTTTGTAATACCCTAAACCCGCTGTGGCACTTGTCCAGGGAAGTGATGCTTTTACGTTACAACGAAACGATCTCAACTCATCGGCACGACATCAACAAGCGAAGTTCATACTATATATTGCACTGTCGCCATTCACTTCTTGAGAGCACTTTTTTCAGTGACCACTCCAGCTCCACCCTTGGGCGGGTTAAGCTGATCCCAAGCTTCGATCCACGTGACCATGGAGTCAGCGAGCTTGTTGAAGTAGCCGTCCACCTTGCCGAGCTTCGTCCTCACCTGCTTGGCCAGCTCGAGGTAACACTTCTGGACAGTGTTCGCCTCCTTCGGGAGGGCAACGGACTGGAAAAAGGGGATCAGCTCCTCTTGCCAGAAGATGCCGTTGTATTCCTTCTTCAGGTTTACAAACGGGTTGCTCGCCTTGCTGTGCCAGATATAGGGCAAGCCGGTCTTCACACCCAGGCCTAAATGATCGGTAATAACCTGCGTTTCAGCATGTAAAATATTGTTAAGGTTGTCACGATTACTCCCTAATGATGTATACTGCATCTTTATACATGTCTGCAATAAGCAAAAATAACAGCAGTGTCATTCTGAAAAAAAAAATTGGAAGGTTGTACTGTACCTTGGTGCACCAACCCGCCCACATATCATCGTAGCGACCAATAGGCTGGCCATCACCCATAAGGCCAAAGTACATTGCAGGACCAATGAGCTCACGGTCAAATGCAAGGTTCATTCCACACATGGGGAAGAGAGTGCCCTTTGGGATTGTAAGAATAGCATCCACATACCTGATTTTAACAAATAAAATATGTACGTACTATATTAGCAAAAACAAAAGTTCACCGAAATGATGGAAGTTTCTCAAAAGTACAATGTATTATAACCTGGTATTTCTCTCAAGGGGCTTGACAAGCTGAGTAGGCGCATCGTAGTCTGGAATGTTGAGCCAAAGCCCATGGGAAACAGCAGTTGGAACACCCTCACGGAGGCTGAAGGGGTACCCGCGAACAAAATCAGCACCATCGCGGTAAGGGTCGTACAGAGTGTTGAAGAAAAATGGAGTAGAAGGGCTCAGAAGGTTCTTGATGTGCTGCTCAAGTGCATTGATCTCCTTTCCTGATGGATCCTTAGCGACCTGCAAGTTTACCAAAAGCATAGAATGAGCCATGGATAAACAATAAAATCATGATAAGGTGCATTAGCATTGCTTTTTTCAAGCAAAAGAAAGAAAAGAATATGTTGCTTCATTTCTACATCCCTGCATCACAAGCTAGCCAAACCAACCAATATAAATTGGAGTAGACTACTTCTGTTTCTAATATCCTACTGCTACCAGTTCCAGTGCCTCTTGAATATGGCCTCTTATGCGTACAGGTTGTCATTTTTTAATTGGATATTATTTCATCAATTATTATAAATCATCCTATAAAGATATAATTTAGCCTTCAGAATCTCCAGTGCCAGTAAAAATATTGCAAGGATAGAACAAAAGTTGAAGTGCAATGCAAGGCTTGATGATGGCATGGTCCATCTGGTGGTGGTGATACCAGAGTGGCGGTTGTTCTCATCTGATCTATCCTCGCATATACAAATGTCGCGCAGAGGCATAATTTATAGGGAAAAAAATTCTCTGCAGCCGTCCCGTAAAACTCCCCTGTGCAGCCCCGCCTTCGATCCCTGACGCATGGATATCGAGCAAAATCCAACGGGAGCGCACAGTGGCTCGTCTAGACGCGAACTGTATCCTGGCTCCCGGCTTTCCCGGACTTCGGATCGGCTTAAGAACTCACACGCCCCAAAGAAAAAGAAATAAAAAGGAGAGGAGCAGGCCCGGTGGTGGAGTGGCAACGGTGCGGCGGGAGGAGGAGGCGCGGCAGCAGTCCGGCGGCAGAGCCGGCACGGTCCTCATCTCATCTTCATTCCTCAGATTACGAGAAGAGCCAACTCTTCGGTGCTTGACTGCTGAATTTCTCGCAGCTTCCGTAAAAAAATAGGAACTGATGAGATCCTTGAATCATGGAAACGACCGAGCTAGTAGCTCTCATCGTACACCACCAGCCGCTTCATCTGCAGCTCCTCAAGACCCACGCAGCCCCTTTCCGCTGCCTCCATCCATGGCTCGGGAAAGCATAGCCACCGCGCGCAATGCTGCTACATTTCTGGCTCGCCGGGCTTCACCTGCTGAGCCACCAGCTTCAACAACGCCGGCGGCGAGGTGGAGAACTGAGCCGCGACGAGATTGAGATGAGTAGAAAGTAGCAACGTTTTTCTCTACAGGGATGAGGGAGGACGGACGTGAGTCGGGGTTGAACTGAGCCGTGCAAGTTGGAGCCTTGCCAATCAACAATTTGTAAGTGATCGAGCCGCTCCGTCTGAGAACCGTCGCGGCTACAACTCCGGCTGGATTTCGCTCGATATCCACGCGTCAGAGATCGAAGGCGGGGCTGCACAGGGGAGTTTTACGGGAGGGCTGCAGAGAATTTTTTTTTTCTTTCCAATTTATAGGCATACGAAATAGACGTGTATCGCAAAATAAGAACAAGACAGAACGGTCCAGGGCTTCAAAGAGTATATGCTGTTCCGCATTGTTTATCTTCTGAATAAACCATGCAGGGTTCAATTGAGGAAGGCTCTATTTTTTGTGTGACATTTTTAAACAACTTTTTTTGTCCACTAGTTACTCAGTCTACTGATAATGACCTTCAAGCAGAAACAAATGATAGGTGTCAATACAACAGACAAAGCATGGCGGCAAAGGCGATGCAAACAAGTCACATTTTGTATCTGAAACCAAGAGTGATTGTTTGACACCTGCATAGAGTGCTGATTCCACCAGCTCACATCTCTTTGAGGTACATCCGGAGTAATATACAGAACCAGTGCCAAATAGTGCAGTTCATTCCAACAACGAACTTGATGATCACTGATCAGTACATCCGGTGGCTGCAACTAATCAAACTCATGTCCCATTTCTATTCCAAGGATTGAGGAGACTCTCTAGTGTACTACTACTAGTAGATCGATGTAGTATCATTCAATCAATCATCCCAAAGAGCCAAACAAGTGAAATTTGCATTCTAGCTAATCTTATAAGGTACTAACTGCACAAGTGACAAGTTTATTTAGGTCATGACTGGAGGCTGCTAACGTCGCATCCCGAATCCCAATCTAATTAAGTATGCACTTGCTTCAACCGAAATCTTTGAGCTCAAAACATCCAAAACGACATTATTACTGGCAAAAAAAAAAAGGAAATGAGCAGAGCAGAGGAGTGAAGGAAGCAAAGTGCTCACGAAGCAGTCGTCATCGATGGTGTAGATGTACTTCTTCTTGGAGACCATGTACCCGAAGCACCGGCAGGCGGAGTCCTTGAAGGAGATGCACGCCGCCCGGGGCCCGAGGATGCGGTTGATGTCGTTGCGGTTGTAGAGCTCGTAGTCGAAGCCCTCCGGCACGCGGATGGTCTTGCTGGGGTCGCCGTCCTGCACGATGATGAGGTGGTACGGCTGGAAGAAGGGCCGCCACATCTCCAGGAAGTCCAGGTTGCGGATCGTCGGGATCACGATGTCCAGCTCGTCCTTGAGCGGCGGCGCGTGGGGAGCCATTGTTGTTGCGGACGAGGTGCTCCGAGGTCGTCCGAGCAGGGGGTTAGGTTGGTGGTGGTGATGGCCGGGGTGGGGAGGGAAGGGAGAGCCAGGGTATAAAAAGACGGGTGCCGGAGGGAGGCCGGCCGGGCGGTGGATCGACCTGTGATTGGCCGCGGCGGGTGCCGGGTGGGCTGGTGGTGGCGTTTTGCGTGAGTGGGAAGCGAAGGAACAGCACCGATTCAAACGTCCGACGGCCGTCCAACTGGGGCTCTCCGCCGGCACTTGGACAGTTGGACGTGGGCCAAGAACGTGACGACGCAACCTGTTCTTCTCTCGACGCGCCTTTCTCCGGTGCACGTCATCACCAGATCGATCGCAAAGTGCACGGTCGAAGAAGTGGCACGCCACCGGTTCTCGCCGTTGACAGATCCAAGGTGACGGTCGTCAGTACCAAGCAATTGCATATATTACGAAACTGCTGACTTTATTGACTATAACTTACACGAAGATTTCATGCACAATGACATACTGCGTACTCCATGTCTGAGATCACACAAAAGGTACACTGGCACAAACGGTACGTCTGAGATCCACGCGACGGATGGATGATCATTAATTTATTTGTTGCCGGACTCGGAGAAGAAGCGGTTGAGCGCCGGGAAGACCTCGGGGCGCTGCGTGCTGAGGAAGCGGCGGAATGCGTGCTGGCTGTACCGCTGTCCCTCGTCGGCGTTCTCCAGCACGGCGCTCTGCCGGTGGCTCTTGTTGACCCTCACGTCCGGGTTCATGAGCACGTTCCGGGTGAGCTGGAACACGCACATCCCCGTCACGAACGACATCGCCGCGATCAGCGGGTACACCTGCATATATGCACAGACCACGACAGACGGCAAGTTAGCTAGTACTCCACTGTTCAAGCGATACGAACAGCGACGTCGAGATCGAGGGGATCAGAAGCGCACGTCTGGCTTCAACCAACGGCCCATATCGACTGACGGAGTTGGTGCTGTTGTTGCCCGACACTGGTTGTTAATTTGGGAACTGGGATCCATGGAGCTCTGAAAACGCCTCTATCTCCTGCCTTTTCCTTTCCTGTGCCTTTGTGCCCGTGTGTCATGCAAACGCGCCGGCCTGCGCTTATATACACATGCAAATATGGTAGTAGCACTCGCAACTCGCAAGCCAAGAACGACATCAAATTGCCTCGGCGTGTCGCGGTGTCGATCGCGACGAGCCGCTGTTCGTGGCTCCGTTTCCTGTGGGCGAACGGGGGTTTCTACGTCGACGCCGTCGTGGCGCCTAACTGGTCGAAACCACGGGCAGCCTGCTGTTTTTCCCCGCGCGCGCCGCGGCGTCCAAGCTCGATCGCCCCGTCAAAGTTTCCGCGCGCTCGAGCTGCGCTCCTCAGGTCGGGCCAGGTCACCCCCCTGCGCGACCGCTACTAACCGTTAAGCCCGGTCGCGGTCAACCATCCTGAGATCGTTTCAATTGGTGTTGGTGGTACCGGTCAAGGGAGACCGTTTCTCTGAGCTGCCACGAGAGCTCGCGCGCGCGCGTCCTCAGCGTGTCTATCATTGGCCGCCGTCGACGTCGGCGTACGTGCTGTGAACGTACGTATCTACGGGCCGGTCATCTATTCTGGATCGTCGCCACCGAGCCGTCGTTCTCGGACGCTGGTTGCCGTGGCTTCTCTAAGGATGAATCTGTGGGCGGTGTAATAACACTATGACAGACCTGCTGGTGGGTGGTTTTCTGCACCTTGTGAGACACGGCGTGGCACCCTGTCCGAGCATGGGAGGATATACCTGTCGTACCTCAATTTTTTAATACACTATATACCACGTATCAGTCTCTAACTGATACGCACTAATACGTTAAAATATATATATCAAAAAATATACTTCGAATAAAGAAATATATCTGAAACTCGACTTTTAGAGACAACACGGTGTAGATTAAAACATACACAGAGATTTAACCAGCTAGAGCAAAAACAAACAGCGAAAACAAAATCCAACTTCACAAGCAACTTAAAAAGCAGGACCAAAACCCAACACGTCGTCGTCTTCTACGAATCTTTCTCTGACTAAAATCACAAATACAAACGAGTGAGTACATAAAGTACTCAGCAAACCCTAACACTATGCAAAGGTATAATTATAAATACATATCTGGCTGTAGCAAGAATAATGCACATGGTTCCTTTGAAAAAAATCCATTTTCAGCAGGATTCACTAGATAAAGTTTTAAAACCAAGAGATCAAAACACTGTTTGTCATATTTTAGTGGGTGAACCTAGAGAAGAATAAACCTTTCTCGCCAATTCTCAAGTTTTAACTGGAAAGTCTTTATTCAGACATTTTTCAAAATACGGGTAACTACTCCCACTCACACCATCAAAGAAGTATACGAGACTAATCATTGTGAGCTTAGACAATAGTTTATCGTAACCAGTGACAACAGACTTTTCGAAAAAAATTTATATTCTGCAGAGGTTATACATTTTTCCTACAATTTATGCACTCTTTGCAGAAGAGTAACGTAACGCTAGTCCTACCTTATCCATCCACCCTCGTATGCCCACCTAAAAAAATCACCAAAGTCTGAAACACAAGTACTTCACATAGCTTTCTTTAAGTTCTCAGGTACTTTATTTTTTTCTGCTGAGTTAAAATACTTCTTTTCTCTTTGAGTTAGACTCTCTCGGGTACATTCATCCCCGAGTGTTCACCCTTGATGCCCGATGCCCTACTGGCTGACTAGTGTAGCATACGGTAGATGACAATAAGTAGGATAAGTTTTGCCCATTAATATAGATTTTATGATAGTACAAAATCACTATGTTGAGGTTTGATGAACCGGTCCTTATGCAGTCAAGGCAAGCGCTTGTCCACAACAGGTGAACTAGACCGAAGCTTCTCACACAACACCAAATCACCACTTAGAAGCCTCATCCACAAACTTGAAATCACCCACTCCACTTAACACATGTTGCTCTATTACCCATCCAATTTATTTTACTCACACCACCAAACACACATTTACGCATTTTATAAAATTCTGGTGTATGGTGTGGTGATGCGTGGCATCACAATAGAGTCTTGACAAATCTATTATCAAGGCAATTTTTCGGTCATTAAAAGTATTTAATGACGGATTTTTTATTGGTAACAAGAGAGTGTCATTAATTAGGTGGTATTTAATATTAATAAAATCAAGTAACTGATATTAATATAAATATCTAATATAAATACCTAATAAGCGGGATCAATACAACACAACTTTTAAATTCATAGAGAACACATGCAAGCATTCCGGCCATATAGGTGCAGAATGAATCATAGGATTAATATGATCAAGGTGGTTAGAGCTTTCTGCAAATCATTAATCTTTGGAGTTTGATGTCGAAATCTTCGGGCTTCTCCTTGCGTATCAGTCCTTCTAGCTCCTCTTGGAATTCGGCTCTTCCTCGATCTCAACGTTGTCTACACGGTACAATACATCTAATAAAACTACCGTAAAAGAAATAAAAGCCTGAGAAGAATCGACAAGATCCGATCAAACTCCGAATAAGAGCTAAAAGAATCTTGCAAGGAAAACTAAGGACAATTCGTGCATGATGCAGTGATTATCTTAATGCAGTGCATCTTATTGTTATTTATTATGGGTTAGTTATTAGAATAGGTATTTGCGTAGCTACTTTATTCTATTGCTTATAAGGTTACATGGGTAGTTAAGTGTGACTATGTATGGTAAATATTATACTAGAGCCTTCATACGAGTACGCGCTTGTATTATGGTTCGCCTAATATAATACTAAAAGTTTGATGTTTCATTCTAGTCATAGTCGCTACTTAATATTTACTAAGGATTAGTGATTAATTAATTATTAAGTTTATTTTAAACAATGTCTATGTGACTACTTTGTTACATCATGTGAGTGCATGCATTACAAAGTATCTAAGGCACTTATGTGTTTATGTAATTATATGCTAATATGATGCATGTACTACGAGCATACTAAGTGTGTGATGTGTTATTTTAGGCACTATTTCATCTTATTGATATTTAGTGAAGAGTAGTGGTTAACTACTTAGCTCGTTTAATTTTCGTTACATGGTTGCGATAGTAGGCTATGTGTATGCATATATTATCTAGTGCGTAACGTATTATTTCACTATCGTGGATAAATATATACTTATATGTATATGCACTAAAAATGTGACTTAGCAAATGACATGTCATTTCATGCATTATTTTATGTGTAATTCTATTTACTATTATATGCAGCGATTAATTACTAATTAGTATTGTATGTTAGTGGTTAATTACTAACTTTATTTTAGATATTTTTATTACTTTATATTAATTAAATGAATATACAGAGACTACTTAATTTCCTAATATGTAGTTACATTCTAACTATTAGTGCCTAATTAATTGAATCTTAGTTTTATAATTTATTTCTAAGAGTATCAGGTGGCACATGCATTAATGTATGCTAATAAAAAAATGAGATGCACACTAATCATATTATTAACCTGTATTTAATATGACTATATGAAGTGCACTACATAAAAACAAATAACAGTAAATAACTAGCTCAAATAAATGAATAAATAACTAAAAACAGTTAATCAAATGAACTCTAATAAAACTCAAATATCAAAAAGGAGAGTAACTTGAATAGGTGATGATTAGGTTTGATTTTAGTGGAGTGGCGTGGGATTTCTGATGATTAAAGGATTGGCTCTGGATTTATCGGTATCGAGAGGTATTTATCGAGAGCTATGGGTTTATAAATGAAACTAGAGAAAGTATGAAGGGTTTTAGGATTTGAAACTGATTTCGTAAAACAGCTCACGTCGAGACGATCGCGTGAGCACAAGAATCACCGAAATCGGGACTATAGGTGAAAAGATATAGTATTTACGAGGTGTAGGGAGCTATAGGGACCTATTTGTAATTATTAGAATGTGTCTAGGGACTTTTTTATAATTTACAGAAAGTGGTCAGGGACCTATATGTAATTATACAAAAGTTCAGGGTGCTAGGTGTAAATATTTAAGACTAAATTGTAATTACAAAAGGCCAGGGGTGTATTTGTAAAATTATTAGGCTTAAAATATAATTTATAGAGTATCAAGGGCTTAAGTGCAAAGTGGTATTTTTTGGAATTTTGTGAAATTATTTTTGTACTGGAAAAAAGGCTTAGGAATATATCTCCGTGTGTACTAAGTACCTAGCAGTTTACTGGTTGATAGGTGGGGTAGACTGATTTCTTTTATTTTTTATTTATAAAATCAGGCTGGTGTATTCTGGGAAGGCAACAACTGAGATTTATCGGGTTAGGTGGCTCAAATCTAGACCCTTGACTATGATCTAGGTGGTTGTGGTTGATCAGGTGACGTGGACGAATTTGGGCTGTTACATAGTAGATAAAGGGCTCGGATTTAAAAATAAATCAAGTTTATGCTCGATCTAATCTGGGCCACTCAGTTTCGGATCGATGGCTATGATTAAAACGTGGGGGGCTTCTAATCTGGGGCATCGGTTTGAGATTAAACGGCCGGCAGAGGCCGATGGCCCGCGCTGCGGCCAGACATAGGCGGGGCGGCGGCGCCATTGCCGGCACTTCGCTGGAGAAGGAGAAAAGCTCGCCGCGGTGCCCTAACCTCGACGAGAACTAGCCTGGGAGAGAGAGGAGCTCACAGCAAATCCGTCAGTGGGGTTCTCGGCGTCGAGTTTTGGCTGGAACAAGTTGCCGACGGGAGAAGGCGGCATGCGGAGACGAGCGCTCGATGCAGAATACCGACGATTGTCGGAGTCACCTGGCGCGGCCAAAGGTTGAAGGGGTGAGTCCTTGGGATGATGTAGGCGTAGAGAGGAGGGAGAAAGGCTCACCGGAGAGGGCCAATTGCGGCGGCAGCTGAGGCGACACAAGGTTTCGGAAAAAACGAAATTTGAGCCAGAGGGGCAGTGAGAGAGGCACCGGAGCGTGTGCGAGAGAAGGAGGGGCCGTCTAAGGTTGCTTTTATTGGTGAAGAGGGTATGGGCGGAGGTATGGCCGGCGGTATGGGCTCGGCTTAAATGTTTCGTGTCCAGGGCGTGGCGCTGTGCGCGCGTCGAGGTGACGTGAGCGCGAGGGGACGGCGGTGGTGCTGTGCGCGCGTCGAGGTGACGCAGGCGCGAGGGGACAGCGGTGGCGCGTGCTGCCTTTGACCGGCGACGAGAGAAGAAAGTGGAGGAGGTAGGGCCAAAGAGTAAAGGCGGGGGTGAGTAATGGCGGCGTGGCTGCAGTGCAAGCACGACCAGTCGGCTGGCTACCGGCCTACTGACGGAGAGGCACGGCGGGCGGCGCCCCTTGGCCGGGTGTGCTGGCATCGGAAGGAAGAAGACGCCGAGGGGCACGCTGGGCTGGGCCGAAGTGGGCCGTGTGAAGAAAGGAGAAGGGAGGGGCGGCCTGTTAGGTGGAGGAAAAAGAAAAGGCTGCTGGGCGTGCGAGATTTGGGCTGAGGGAGGAGGAAAATAAAGGATTCGGCCTAGTGGAGGATTTTGGTACAGAAATTTTAATATTTTTTGGGATTTAAATAATTGCATTCAAATTTCAAATAAAAACAAATGATTTCAAGAAAATAAGATCAAAAGAAAAGTCAAGCACTTTACCACACTCTAAGTTTTAATATTTTTAGAAAATTTTAAATTTAGAAAGGTTTTTAGTTTACATGAATTTTATCTTTTGAAAAAAGTTTGTTAGCAATTTTGTTAGTAGATTTCAAGTTTCGATTTTTTTTTCTACAAAATTTAGGATGTCACAATACCGATACCGACCGATAACTCGCCGCGTCAGTATGATCCACGACGGCGGCTGTGGAGTACAATTGGATACTACAGTATTACACCTCCCAGTTGGCCAGCCCGTGGCACCGCGGTATACTACTCTGGCAGGAGACAATACTAGTGTGAGGTGTCGAGTGTGGTCGGTTCAAGTACATCGACACGCTCGCTGAACAAGAAATAAAATGGAGGTGCAAGACTGTATGTGGTCTCGTGTAGGTGTGTTTGTCAGTCTCAGACAAGCTATGGAATGACAGCCTGACGACAGGACACGAGTATGGCGCAAAGCGCACGAGAAGACGCTTCAAATCGACAAGTTGGAGTTGTTTGTTGTTTGCAACCGCAATACAAGTTTTTTTAATGATGGAAAAATGTGCTCAGCCTGGACTATAATTATTAATATTACGTGTTGACAGTGTTATTATTCCCTTCAAACTCGTTTTGTTGCCGTTGGAAGAGCTGGAACCATGACAGATCATGATAGTATAAAAATGTAGGGGGAAATTCACAGTGGGCTGGCTGCCCTGCTTGCGATTGGGCTGGACATAAGATTTTAGCCCAATATCTAGATACACTTTTGTCAGACCCAAACACCGCACATGAAATTCTGTCCGGCCCACGGTCGTCACCTCGCCGGCCGGAAATATCTCCACGCTATGTCGGTGACAACCTCGCGAGCTAAAGCAACCACGGCCCACGCCTCCTCCTCCCCTCCCCATTTCTCTCGCGCACTCCTCAACTTCCTCCCCACGCCACGGCTTTCTCCGCGCTAGGTTTACCGCCGCCGCCGGAAGTGAGGAGCGAGTGAACGAGATGGGGACGCCGGAGACGTCGCGGGAGCCGTGCCCGGACCGCATCCTGGACGACGTGGGCGGCGCGTTCGGGATGGGCGCGGTGGGCGGCTCAATCTTCCACTTCATCAAGGGCACCTACAACTCCCCCAACGGGATGCGCGTGGCGGGCGGCGCGCAGGCCGTGCGCATGAACGCGCCACGCGTCGGCGGGAGCTTCGCAGTCTGGGGCGGGCTCTTCTCCACCTTCGACTGCGCCATGGTCTACGCGCGACAGAAGGAGGACCCCTGGAACTCCATCATCGCCGGGGCGGCCACCGGGGGGTTCCTCTCCATGCGCCAGGGTCCCGGCGCTGCGGGGCGGTCCGCGCTCATGGGCGGGGTCCTGCTCGCGCTCATCGAGGGTGCCGGACTCATGCTCAACCGCGTCCTAGCCAACCCGCAGAACCTGCCCCCGCTACCGGCGGATGATCCTAACTTGGCCGCAGCGATGGCTGGCGGTGGAGGCGGCGGCGGCTTTCCCGGTCTGCCGCAGCCGCCGGTGGCCGCTCCTGAGGCGCCGAGCTCCAGCGGAGGGTGGTTCGGTGGTCTCTTTGGCAAGAAGGAGGACGAGAAGAAGCCCGCCGGGAGCGGAGGCAAGTCCGAGATCTTGGAGAGCTTCGACACACCCAGCACTCCAATACCGTCGTTCGAGTACAAATGAGGAAAAGGTGCGATTATTATTTCATCTGCATTTTCAGTGCACTTATGTGGTTATTTGGGATGCAACGTGATTTTCATTACTGATTACCGTATCAAACTAGAAGTACTGTTAGATTCCTATCGCGCACCAAGTAGTCGCTCTCTTATATATGCCTTCGGTGATGGTGCCTGAATCCGTAGCATAAACTTTAGGAGGAATCGATTCTTTTGCTCCTCCTTCCACAATGTAGAGGGAACTGGGCCTGCGCTGCATCCGTGGTGACACAGATGGGGCATTCATTATTGGTGCCTTGGGAGGTTCTGCATACCACTTCATCAAGGGGATCTAAAACTCACCTAATGGCACTCGAATTGCTGGTGGTCTGGAAGCTATGAGATTGAATGCTTGTAATAATAAAAAAACAAATCGAGCTGTGTGCTAAATGCAGGGGCGGGACACACTATGTTTCCATTATCTTAAAACATGAAATTGAATTCCATGTATTGCTGGTAGTTTCACTGTCGGGTTGGGCTGTTCTCAGCCTTCAATTGTGCCCTTATGTATGTTCGTAATAAAGAGGATCACTGAAATTCTAGTCTTTTTTTTTTTTTGGAATTCTATTCTTTCTGGTGCTACTGTTGGGGGGCATCCTTTCTGTTCGTCAGGACCTTCATGCAATGCAGTTTTCCGGTCATCTGTTCAAGTTGCAGTTATCAGTGCCCTCCTTATTGGGACAGCGCTTGCAGGAAAACGCCATCCTCAACCTCATCAGCCTTGTAACACATCAATGCTGATCGACAGCCCAGTGATCATCCCTGTCGAAACTTCCTCCGGTGATGGGTTGTTTAGTGAATTATTTGGGGAAATGAAAGTGGAAGATGGAACCACACATAGCCGCAGCAAGACATGCATTTAGAACTTATGTGCCCTCATTGTCAGTACCGCCGTCTGGGTACAAGTAGATAGGTTAGTTGCGTGTTGCTGATGTTGTTTTCATATGAAGTGTTTCTGGACCTATTTGCATTGCTATTTTTATGGCTTATGCCAGTATCAAAATCAGGGACAGATTCAATAAGGTAGAAGGAAGACAATTTCTTTTTATGTTGATTGCTGATTTTTTCGGGGTGATGGTAAAGAAGGAAGATCCATTTTTCACAGACGATGGTTGGCTGGAATTCATGAACTGGTTTGCTAATTGGTGTCTACTTTGCAGGTTGACTAGATGTACTCTTAGCAGGACTTGGAATGTTGCATCCTAGCACTAGCATTGGGGAAGTTAGCAATACAATAAGGGCACGACAAGAGATGGTAGACAAACTCTATTTGCGCGGCGGCCTTCTTCCACGCTCATATGCATGCGCCCTCTTGTATTGTAGCCTTAACGTGGGAATCTGGCAATGTTTGCAAAATATTTATTGTACTGCTAGTAGCAGCAGTAGGACTGCCTGATTTAGCATTCGTGTTATGTAGTGTAATGCAATTCTATGCCTTGGGTTGTTAGAACCTAGAATGGCAACATTTTGATCTGAGTCAATTTACATTGAAAACGTCCTGACCTTCCAAAGATCCTTTGTCTTGTGAGTAGTTCTTCCGTTGCGAAGATCTGTTTTTGTTGATTCGTGATCTGAGTCGCTCTGATCTGAGATGACTCGATGGTACCTGTAATGATCACTAACTAGCTGCTACTACTACAGTTCTTTCGAACTGCAGCTGTTTGGTAGAGTTTGTATTTGGCCTACACATACTACAGTTCTTTCGAACTGCATCGTATGAATGTTTAGTCACAGCTTGTAGGAGCTCTGTACTCACGATGGATTCATCAACCCTTTGAAGTGGTTATTAGTCAATAACGTGTCAAACTTAGGAAACAATATGTATGTACAAAGATTAATCTATAACTGTTGTGCGACTGCACTGTTGAGTCTTCCTCTCGACACAATGCAAAACTTTGTAGAAACTCACCGATGAACAGGCTACTCAATGCCAAATCAGCCAAAACTGTCGTGAAACCTGTATATCAATTGTGCCTCGCTACGCCTGGATCAGCAGGATCGCCATTGCTGCCCAAACTGCAACGAATGGGAGAAGAGAAGCTGACAGACGCGGGGAAGCGTTAGGCAGCCACGGGTACGAGTCCGGCGGCGGCATCACGCAGTTGTCGCCATTGAAGTAGACTCGTCTTGGGAACGCCCAGCCTTTCTGGAAGGTGAACGACGAAGGCTCCTTCCTGAACAGAAGTTCAGACTGAACATTCCCAGCAGGCCCGGCCGTCATGAGCAAATCGTTGTAGTACTTGATCCCCCATAACATCGCAGTATCGTCTGCGAAGAGGAATTATCAGTCACTGAAAAGATATGACTGAACAGAACATAAGTGAACGCATTCAGGGGATGAATTCAAGTGCAAATGCTTATTACTTATTGGTCCATAGGGGTTCAGAGACTTGTAATTGAAGCTGAAAATGGTAGTCAGGTTGTTGAAATTTGGGTGCTGCGCAACGAGATTCCACTGCGAGTAGTTCATCCGGTAGTTGAAGTTCGTCACCGTGATCTTGACCCTCCAGTACTCCTTGTAGTTCACCTTGACGTGCCAGTGGATTCTTATCGGGCACATGTGGGAAGTGCACTGGACTAGAGGTGCCAAACTGTCCTTGAGAGAATCGTTCAAAACTGAAGCCAGGTAAGGAGAATTGCCCCTGTCAGAAGAATAGCACAGACAGTCAGACAGACCTTTCAAGTAACTGAAAACAGAAGGATAAAATGATATTTTTAAAAATGTTGGTTCCTGTCAGTGATTCTTACTCTACACAGATTCCTGGTGCAGTACTGTTATTCCGGCAGCCACAAGAGCATGTTGGGCAGTTAACGATAGTGTTATTGTAAAACGACGAGAGTGAAACACAGCAGCTTGGAGACCTTTGAGCGACAAACTGTGAGTACGTGCAGGTCACATTCCACGTCACTGCACAAAGAAAACAAGTAATCAGTTTGACATAATTCTTCAAATGTTCTTGCATGTCGAACGATTAGAAGTTTAGAACACGAAAAGATGATCTTACTGTGTGCTTGAGTCGCTCTTCTCCCATCCTGCGATACGAACTTGGTAGGTTTCACGAGTTTAGCTGGTCCACAAGTATACCCAGGACCAGGACCCTTCAGAGTGAAACGTCTCGGCACTCGCACTGTCTTGTTGGTAGTCCCGGCCCGACCAACACTGACTTGGAACGACGCCACGGCATTCTCAGGGTCCTGCGCCCATGCGCTGAGCACTCCTCCCTTGCAGCAGTTGGCAGTCTGCATGTTGTAAGGAGTTCCAGGAAGCAAGTCCACGATCTCAGGGTCCCTCCTGCAGCAATGGGGGATGCTGCTCTTGAACTTGGAGCAATCTCCTTGCTCCGTGGATTGGCCACCAGTCATTGACCAGATTACCTCCTTCTTCGCCCACACCCACCCCAGCTTCCAGCCCGGCGGTTGGATGTGGCGGTATTGCTGGTAGTTGTATAGCGAAACTGCGGCCTGGGTAAAGGATATGTCACAGGATGTCAGATGTTGGCAAGTCCTGTGGACTGTTCAAATGGAAATGATTATGATATGGAGTTGTTGTAGGGAAAAAAAGTTTGTTTTGTCGACATCAACAGTAAGTTTATAAGGAAAAGTACTGCCTAATGACTGGAAAAATAGAAATATTGCCAAGGACATCGTTTTCAGACGCAAAAGGATGACAATGAGAGCAGCACAACTGCCAACAAAATTCAAGACTTTTAGTTTTGTTGACAAATGGAAGGTCTTGTGGAATACTCCCTCCGTTCCAAAATATAAAGATTTCAAAGTTTAGTTAAAATCAAATTTTTATCACTTTGATCACTAATAATATATAACTAATAATGTTTTATCATATAAAATTTATATGTTTTTAGATTCATCATGAAATAAGCTTTAATAAAAAATATATTTTTACATTAAAAATTATGTAATTTACTTAGATATTATTAATAAAAGTTAAAATAGTTTGACTTTATTCAAACTTAAAAATGCTTATATTTTATAACGGAGGTAGTAACTATGTTTGCTTGTGGAAGACTTGTGAAACCAAAACATCGGCGACATGCATCTAACTTGTCAGTTATTGTGAAAATGTAGCGTCAAACAGACAGCAAATGTTTGCTCACCACATAGCCGTCTTCAGTCCACTGCATCACATCCCACTTGATTGTTATGTTCCCATTCGGATCGAGCGTATCATACGCGTCTGCAGAGTACCAGGAGAATGTTTGTGAGACCCAAATTCGAAGAGAATTATGATTACACATAACCAGCAGATTGTTCAAGTAATGAGAAACATCAAGAATAGAACATCGGAAATTCTGACATGTAGTGAAACAAAGAAGGGTGAAGACCAAGGTTTCTAAACAGTTGCAAGCTGCAACAGGCTATGTGCATCAGGAATTCACTACACTAATATAACATCTGCCCACAGATCAGGTGATTCAGATGATGGAACTGAAACTGAAGGAGACGTCGATCTTTGGCATGAGTTGAACTGAAAGATCTATTTTTTAAAGAAGTGAAATAGTAACTGATCAGATAGTGCCTGAACAATAACTATATTCCTAGTATTAATTCAGTAGCTGCTAAAGAAAAAGAAAATCGACTGCCCCAATATGGCGGCAAAAGATTACGGTTTTGAGTGGTAGAGAGATATGCACCACAAAAGCAGAGGTGCAATCCCCTGATCAATGCGATTGCGATGATCCCGATACGGCGGCAGAGAGAAATCGTCCTTCCTAAAATGGTAAGAAACTGAAATCTCCATCCATCACACGCAGTACTGTACCATAAATTCACACGAGAAAAAAGCGAGACGCAAATTTTCCACGGATGACGACGATCTGATTGTGAAACGGGAATAGAATGCGGCGCCTGACGTAGGCGTTCACTGACCTGACGAAGGCGCTAGGCACGAGACGGTGACGACGAGCAGCGCGACGGAGGAGCGCGCGCGCGGGAACGCCATGGCTCGGCCGCGCGGAGCTCGAAGGGGCCGGCGAGCAGCGGTACCAGCTCCCTGATCTCAGTGACCACTCACACTCCTCTGCGGCTCTGCGGGGAGGAGAGGGACGCGACGGGAGCTCTCTCGCTCGGATGAGTGGCCGGGTCAGAGAAGGAAGGAACTGAAGGAAGGAAGGAGAGTGGTTTGTGGCGCGTTGTGTGTGTGAGCTTTCTCGCGCGCGCGCCGTGTCTTGCCGGCAATTACCTCAGACGGACATGCAGCGCGCGCGGACAGGTTTTGGTTGAGCTATTCTCGCGCGGGGGAGGAAGGAGGAAGCTGTCTGACCGACCTCGGTTTTTTGAGGCAAATCAGCAAAACATTTCGCACACCCATTCACCGGAGACGAGAACTTGACGTGACAGTAAGAACACTTTTCCTTCTTTTGAAAAGTACTCCTCTATAATGTCGCTGTTCACTCTGTTTTTTAATTGATACACTGTTGATTTTTAAATTCAATTTTGATTATTCATTTTATTCAAAAAATTTGTTTGAATGTATAAAATTTTAAATTGTGATTTAAATAACTTTAATGATAAATCAAATTATATTAAAATATATAAAATTTATAAAAAAAATTTAATAAGATGAATAGTTAAAATTAAATTAAAAAATCAACGACGACATAATTAAAAAACGGAGGGAGTAATTGCGCCGACGAACGATAAACCACTGGTCTTCACCTCACTTCCCTAGTGCTTCCCTCGCTCCAAATGCGGATCCCTTTCGGTGACAAAAGGCCACCACTTTTTCCTCCGCGGAGACTTGGAGGCTTGGCGCTCGATGGTTAGGGGCAAATCCTTCTTTCGTCCTGGTGGCGACGGTCACTCGTGGCATATCGATCCTTGGTGCGTTTCCTTGCTACCCGGCTCGGGTGCCTTACGGACGAAGGCTCGAGGTAGGTACACTAGACTCGATGAGATGAGTAGGTCGATCAGGATCGCTGAATCTTCCTGACGGAACTCGGGAACATTCCGGACCACGACGATCTTGCAAGACGAGTTGGACGAGCTGGAGAAAAGCTCGACCTCGACGGTAGTTTACAAAGGTCCGCGGCAGATTAGCTATTGGTAGCGCCTCGACGGGCAGGCCGGGTCCTGGGCCTCCTGGCAGTGCATGTGCAGGTGATGTGTTCGCACTAACGGAACGAGAGCAGAGCATAACCCGGCGACGGTAGATGAATCAGTACCGCCGGTTGACTCACCGGGGATCGGAGTCGTGCACGCGTAGCTACCACGGGGCGGACGCTTCTAGACGCGCACGCCGGTCTCGTGATCAAGCCCGGCGGCCGAGGTGCGGGGGGGCGACAGCGCGGAGCCAGCACGGAAGAGGCGCGCATGCCAGCCGGAGCGGATCGTGTGAGCCGCAGCACACGGCCGGAGACGGAGGCGGCGAAACCGATCGGGGTGTGTGGAGGTCGTTCTGGATTTGGACAGGCCACGGCCGCCGGTCCAGCAATGGCGGCAACTGGAACAGGGGGCGTGAGGATATACAGGATTCTACGCGGCGAGCCGGCGACCGCCGGCCGGTCCTCCTCCGGGAAAAGCTTCCATCAGTTCGACGGTGTTGGCCGTTGGGGTACAGCCAAGCCAAGCGCTCGATCGCACAGTTTGCTTGCTTCACCTATAATGACCCTGCTCCGCGGGTATGGTATCTGGTGTGCGGCACTGCAACCGCGTCCGCAATCTCAGCTTTCAGTTGCTTCGGTTAGCGCCAGCAACACTCAGTAACCGAGACCTACACTCTGACGTGACATGCGGCAACAATCAAACACATCGATATCGAGTGGAAGTGGAAATGGCGTATGATCATGTCGAAAAGCTCATGCAATCAATTGTGGAAAAGACATTTTCACTCACAAAAAAGTGTGAAAAAGAAAAACATTCTTTAATGTGAGGTTGTCTAGTTAGTGTTGGGTAATAGATTTGTAGCAGCGTTCCAGGAAAACATAACCCGGACACTTCATATAAAATGTCGTAAATACAAAGAAGTGAAATGGTACGTTATTTATGAAATGCAAGGTGTCGCACAAACATCAACTGTGTAACCAGGCAATCCAAAATTATACAAGGCACTTAGATGGGAAAATTTGTTATCAGTAGCCAGTCACAGTGATGGGACAAGCAAACCAAGGATGATAGTTTTATCTTCTCAATTGTCTCTGGACTCTGGATGATGTTTCCCGTGCCATGATCATCTGCTCCAACTAACTGCCATAAAATAAGAAAAAAAAATCAATAACATGGTTGGTTGCAGATAGAAATGCAGGCACTACCAGAAAAATCAACTCAAGCAAGTAGCAAATGTTTTTTTTATATATCAGTAATTTCACTATGCAATGCTTTAAATTTTTCTGTGATAAATCAGTTCAAACTGGAGTCAACAAGCATGCAAAATTGCAGACAACGGTTCAAATTCAATATGCTTAAACCGGCAGGTCTCTAGATAATGATCTCTGCTTCGCGGAAATGTATGTTAAGGTTGTACATGCACTGAGAAAACTACTGCCTTAAGGTTGCAACATGTCATGAACAAATGATAATTTGCTAACTGAGAAATTCGTCCAGCTTTTCTCTTATTTTCTTTGCATAGTTAGTTATGACACTACCTACTAAATAGTATAACTAGGTATTACAAAGGCAAAATGAGTTCATAGGATCAAAAGTAAGAGATAAACACAAATTGCTTAGATACTTCGTACTTTTGAGTTTTGATCTACTCTATCTGCTTGGGATATAATATTTGCAAAAGTCTCAGTTAAAAGTTATTTTCACCTAGATTTATGGAGTTAACAGAGTATTCAGCATCACAATGATCCATTTTGAGCTGATCTCACCCTTAAGAACTTTTATTCTATATATTGATCTCAAAATAGGCCCTTGTAGCCCATCTTTAAATAGAATGATATTAAAAGGATATAATCACGGAAAAAGTAATATGACAGATAGAGTGCAAATTAAGATAACTAACATCAACTGATGTACAGGTCTCCAGATAAATCACCATACACAAGGCAAATGTTTAAACACAGATAGTATTATGCAAAGGAGTGACAAAACAAGCACGACTATGAAAAAGTACCAAAAAGCTTAAGCCCGGAGCATTCGACGTCTGGGCTTCTTGACAAAACTCATTCTGAGCTTGTATAGCCTCTTGCTCTTCAATCTCATCTTCTCAGGCAAAGTTAGCCTCTTCTTCACCTTCTTCTCCTTCTTTGCTTTCACATACTTCTTGTCGACCTTATACACTCCCTGTGTCACAGGTACACCACGTGCAACTGCCTCCCTGAACAGTGCATTAGCACGGTCACCTAAATTGTGCCTAGACAGCTTCTCAATCAGCAAACTGTAGGACTTTACTCCAGGAGCATGTCCGTACCCTTTCATCATTCGGAATACCTTGACAGCATGCTCAACCCTCTCAATCCCACATAAAATCTTTGTGAATCCATAATATGCCTTCCTATCAAGTTTATCTCCAAATCCTGCAGATCGCATCCATGTCATCATCTCGTCTCCCTCTGAAATACGGGCAGCTTGGTACAAGCTCCTGATGAGCGCCAAATACGTGTCTGCATCTGGTGAGCATCCCCACTCACCCATCCGCCGGAACAGATTCATAGCATCCTCTGTCTTGCGTATCTTGCATAGATTTGTGATCAGCACACGAAACGTCCCTGCATCCCGGGGAATACCATTGGCTTCCATGTCAACTAAGAACTTCTCCGCTTCTGCAGGCATCCTCAGTGGGTCCTTCTTGCGACAGAGCCGGCAGACACAATCAAGAACAGCATTGTACGCATCCAACCCTGGCTGAAACCCACCATGCCGAGTCTCACCAATCAACCTTAGCGCGTGGTCAAGCTTTCCAGCATTGGCATAACCAGATATCAGCAAGGTGCAGATGTTATCATCTGGGAAGATTTCATTGGCAACCTTCTTGACAGCACGCTCCGCGTGCGAGGGAAAACCCCCAGCAGAAAGCGAGGAGACTAGAGAAGTGAGCGCCTCGGGAGTACGGAGCTGCCTGGGCAATTCGTCGAACACCTTGACGGCGTCCGTGGCGCGACCCGCGGTGGCAAGATGGTGGAGGTAGACATCGAGCGTGGCGGGCCCGAGCGCGGTAGGGAACTCCTGGATGAGCGCGCGCACGGCGGGGAAGTCGCGGCGGCGGGCGAGATGGCGGACAACGACCTCGAGCGCGCCATCAGAGGGGTGGAGCGAGCGGCGCCGGACGAGGAAGCGGAAGAGGTCGGCGGCGGCGCGTGAGGTGGCGGGCGGTGAGAGCGAGAGCGCCTCGGCGAGGAGGGCGTTGGTAGGGCGCACGTCGGAGAAGTGGAGGGAGAAGTAGGAGTCCGGGGAGGTCGCGGGCGGCGGGGTCGTGGAGAGCGTGGCGAGCGCCGACGCGATGGAGGAAGCGAGGGAGGCGGCCGGGGTAGGTGTGGCCGATGTGGAGAGGTGCCGGAGGAAGGGCGATGGGGAGGGGGCGGCGCCGCCGCCGCTGGTGGCTGCCGGAGACGGGAGGAGGAGGCGGAGGAGGTGGCGGCGCCACATTTTGGAGCGGGGTAGATCGCGGAATGGGGGAGGGTTTTGGGCGGCTTCCACAGTGTGGCCTTTCTCCTCCAGGTCTAAACGCGCTGAAGAGTGAAGGCAACGACATACCGCAGAGCTAAAGATCGGACGGTCAGAATAGAGCCCAAACTATGGTTAATGGTACATCGGTGATTAGTAAAACTGTACAATTCTAAACCATGCATTATCAATTTACCTGTTTAAGTGCTTTGGTATGAATTTTTAAAGTGCTTCTGCTTTAGATTCTATCTCCTCTCCTCAAAAAACATTTCTCTCATTTGATTTGTATTAGGAACCAGAATTTAACTTTTTATGACTTCTTCACTCATTTTTACATTGAGGTCACCATAAAAGTCATTTTTTCAAATAGTTTAAAAAGTGTTTCGTGTAGAGAAGTTATTTTCTTAGAGAAGCTATTTCTCTAAAGAATCTATTTTCTACCAAACAGAGCCTAAGTAGTAAAAAAAACCCGATCTTGTTAGCAAAAACATTACTTACAATCAATAAAAGCTATCAGATCTGTCTCCTTAAATCATCTCCATAAATTCCTTCATATCTAACTTGTTCTCGTTGTTGAATTGATCTGCACCAAATAGAAGCAAAGCAGATCATTTTCCTCCACATCCAACAGCAGTGACATACAAAGCAGAAAAGAAAAGTAGTTTGAACTTTGAACTCCTTGATCAGTGGCGGATCTGACACTCGAGGCACACAGACCGTGCCCTGAGTCGCTGGCCCATTTTCAATGAAAAAATTAAGGAATTTGTGATAGGCCGTAACACTCACATGGAAATACTCAAGTTGTGACCCGAGTCTCCTCGTTGGGTTGAGTCTGCTACTGCCTTTGATGATAAGCATGACCTCTGTCTGCACAATGCAAGTCGTCAATGTTGCAACTATAATTAGTAACATACTTTGTAATAAACATTAACTGTTATATTAAAATATCTACATGAGAGTTGAACATCGATTCAAGCCTCATTTGAATGTACAAATTTCATACGTAAGAATCATTTTTTAAAAAAAATTAATCAGTTCAATTTTATAGAAAAATGTACAAAGTCCTAAAATAGTCTAGCCCCAAATCCTCAGATATAGCCCGTGAGACCAGCCGGCCGCTGTACTGACACACGCGATCACGGCTTCGTTGCTGGCGGGATGAGCGCGCGTGCGCTCACAAATCCGTAGGACACGACCTAGAGCAGCGCGCGGTATGATACGAGCGCCACGACACACAAGTACCAGCCTACACCAGCTCACGGCTGATATGGCACGCGACGTCGCGTTCCGGCTCAAGTGGCCATCAGGCCATGCATCCATGCCTTGCACGAGGAGCCCGAAGGCTTGCCGGCTAATAAAAAATCGAACAACCGGACGTCCGGACGCGCCCGAGCTCCCACTGCCGAAGGAGCCTCCTGCCAAAAAAACGTCGGTGCGGGGACGCGCGCGGACGGAGCGGAGCCGCGTCCGGACGTTCGGGCGAAGTGAAAAAATCCGCTTATGTTGGCTTGCCTTCTTCATCCAATCAGACGACCACGACCTAACCTACTTCTACGATCAAAGCGACGACACAAGCATATTACAGGCGACGCACGTGTGGTTTCATCAAGCCCTCCCATCTCCAGCGTGCTCGCATGGTGGTCGAGAGCACATCCACATGGAACGGACAGTGCCGAGGCCGCCGCCGCCGTCACCATGCCACTTGGTCTGTTGGTTGTAAGTTTGTAACAGTGACTGATGAGCTGAGCAGATCTGTATCCCCTTGACTGACGGAACGTTGCCCTCTTGTAGCTGCAACAGCTCTGTGCCATTGCCAAGTCGACATCAGATCGGAGAGGTCTCAGAGCTCGGCCACGGCTCTCAGTCTCGCCCACGCCTGGAGACCGCGCTGATCATTGGGCGACGGCGCCGCCAAGTTGCTTGCATGCATGTGTCGTCTGCGCACTCTCATGATCGACATGAGCTGCATACGTACCCGACGCGTTTGGAATTTCCGGTCTTGGTTCAGGAAATTCTACAACATTGCGTCGGTGGAAAGCACGTGTGCATTTCGCCCCAGGAATCATATCATCTGGGAAGATCACAAGTTTCCAATCTGTGATCACACGCTATCTTACGCAGATTTGGATACCAGTGAAGGGGGAAGCAAGGCAGGGAAAGGAGACCCCTGGAACTGGAAAAGCAAATTACTTATTTCTCCTTTTTTGAGAAACTATCCTTATTTGTTTTTAAAAGTTTCTACTTACCATATATACCCAAGTTCTAAAACTCTTTCTCTTTTATCCTCTTTTTTTTATATTTTTTAAGTTAGTGGACAATTTTATCTTCAACAACCTATCTCTTATTTATCTCTCTAAATTGAATAAATAAACAAAAAGATTTTTTATATATTTTTTTAGATTAATAATTAATAAAAAGTAATATGAATAATATAAGAACATAAGTACGCAACAACACTAACTTTACATATTATTGTATTATTTTGAATGATATTATGAATGTGTTAAGTTATTTTCTATAATGTGTAAAAATAATGCTGTTGCATATTTATGTTCTTATATTATTCATATTATATTGACTTTTGATTAATTGGTAATTAAAAAAACATAAATGACTTTTTTCTTCATTTATTTAATTTGAGGATAAATAAGAGATAGCTTTGTTGAGAGTAAAATTGTCCACAAACTCAAAAAAATATGTAAAAGAGAGATAAAATGGATAGAGTTTTAGAATTCGAGTATATGAGAAGTAGATACTTTTAGAGATAAATAAGGGATAATTTCTCAAAACAGAAGGAAATAAGTAATTTATTCCAACTGGAATCGTACCGTCTGGTTCTTGCTTCACAAGGACCATGGATCCATATCAGAGGCCATAAGCCATTGGACGACGCATCATTCACCGGATGCCTTCTCGACACTCCAGTTTGGAGAACCAAATTAAAAATGAAGCAAACTGCGGCGGAATGAAGCGTCCTTTTTTTGTTTCACGAAAGGTACTAGTACATCGTAGAATTGTAAATGCGCGGTACAAGAATCGCCTGCATCCAGCTAGCTCCATGTTTCTTTCGAGGAAACAAAGAGCGCCATGTTCCCCAGTGTTTGACTTCAATTAAAGCAAAGGTACGAGTGTTGACATGGAACTATTAGACTATAGTTTTACAGGCCCTGAACCGCAACAGATATCTCGTCTGGGTCTCGTGATCAAATCTTGAGCTACGACCATGCTAATTAATTAGCCACACCAATGATGATCATGATCTGAATCCGATTTTAGAATCTTTGACTTTGTCATGAAGTCAGCTTTTAGACTGCAGGATTCGCACTGAAAGCACTGGTGAATGGTATACTAATCTACCTTAAAAATCTGGGCAAATATCATAAGCATCCGTACTGATAGGTTATACTATACATTGAACAGCAAAGAAGCGAAATGGTGATGCTGATTTGAATCTGATGCTTTGTGCAACGGCCAACGTGAATGCACTGATCCATAAGTGAGAGAGAGAGAGAGAGATCTCGTAAAAAGGAATGACAGGAATCTAGATTCAGGTCAAACAGAGCCTGCAAATCATATGACAAAGTCCAATATACTGAAAAGCAGCATGCAGGAGACATGAAATGTTTCAACCATTCACGAGTTTTGTTTGCAAATGTAATGTCGATAAAATCCACTACAACAGGATTGAATACAATGTGTTATCTTGATCATCACCGCTTTGCTTTGACTGGGGAAAAGTATGGATGTTCAGTGAAGGAAGGAAGCCCATGCATGAGAATGAAGCATCAATCAGCGAAAAGTAAACGAACAAGAACAGTACATAATAGGTAATATTATGTTTGCTTATGACCGTCATAATTTTACAACATTTCCCCGGCACAGGGATGATCACAGCATAGATAGTGACATGATCTGGGGGACAACCAAGACCACATCAAGGACACATACTAGATAGGTAGCATGCATGGCCATTTATTCCACACATGCCATGGGACCATGCATGAACCCGCGGACATCGGGTGCGGTTGATGGCTGCAGCCGTTCAGTTCAGAGTTTCGATCAGGCCCTGGCCGCGGCCTTGCAGACCAGCTGCTTGGCCATCTCCAGGGACATGCTCAGGTGCTCGGACAGGTCGACGCCACCGGCAGTTGGGGCCCACTCGAACTTCTGGAGGAGCTGGGCAAGCCAGAGGTGGGTGGTGGCGAGGGCCAGCATCTTGCCAGGGCAGGCTCGGCGCCCGGCGCCGAAGGGCGCTAGGCGGAGGTCGCTGCCGAGCACACTGACGTCCTCCTCCTGGAAACGCTCGGGGCGGTACTTCTCGGGCTCGGGCCAAATGGCGGGGTCGTGAGCAATGGACCACATGTTCACCATGGCAGTTGTTCCGGCGGGGACGAGGTGTCCGCCAACGTGCGCGTCGTGCACGGCGAGGCGAGCCCATGAGAGGAGCGGGCCCGGAGGGTGCATACGGAGTGTCTCCTTCACGATGCTCTGGATGTACGGGAGGTTGGCGACATCGGTGTCTTCTACGGCGCGGTTGCCCACGACGGCGTCTAGCTCGGCCTGCGCCTTGGCCTGGATGTCCGGGTGCAGGACCATCCTCGCCATGATCCATTCCATCAAGATGGCAACCGTGTCCGCGCCTCGGAAGATCATTTCCTGACAAAAACAAATACAGATCGATCAGAATCCTCGCCTCTTCAGCTCCATTAGGTAAGAGCATGCATGTTTAAAAAGCTTACCCAAAGAACAGCGATCATTTCGGAGTCTGACAGCTTGTCCTCGCCCTCGAGGTCAAGAAGGACGTCGACGAAGTCACCGGTGGACTCATCAGGGACAAATCCACTAGCGCGCCTCGCCCTGTGCTCCTGGATGATACCACCGACGAAGACTTCAACCTTCTGGACTAACTTGTTGCATCGACTGCGCACACCCTGAGGGTCGAGCCACTTGAGCAGCGGCACGTAGTCGGCCCAGTTGAACCCGCCAAGGAGGTCGTATCCCTCTGTGACCATCTCCTCCAGGATCACTCCCTCCTTGCTAGTGAAGTCGTCGTAGCGCTTGCCGAACACGGTGCTCATGATATGGTTGAGGGAGGCGGCGTGCAGGACGCGGCGCAGGGTGGCCTCACCTTGGCGCTCCATGTGGACGGCAACGTCCTTCACCATGTTTTCTCCTATGGAAGTTCGGTGGTGCGCGGACGCCGCCACACGACGCGGGCCGAAGAGGTGGTTGGCGGCGAGGCGCCGAAGCCCACGCCAGTGCTCGTCGACTGACGACGCGAATCCCATGGCGCGGTGGAAGAGGAGGTGGCGTGCCGCTTCCTTGACGGGACGGTCCCCGAACGCCGGGTTGACGAGGATCTCGCGTGCAGTGTCAGGCTGGCTTGCCACGACAAGCCTGGTGAGCCCGACGGAGAAGGACATCAGAGCCTTTCCACCGTCAACGGTGTGTGACAATGCCGCCAACATGCGGTGCGCTATGGGGCTAGAGAGCGCGGTGACCACGCCCCCTGGGCCCGACGGCGGGCGGCGGCAGCGAGACAACGCCCACGCCGGGCCACCCGGAGAGAGCCATAGGAGAACCGCACCAAGGGCAAAAACCGCGAGGACTAATGGGAGTGAGGATGTGAGTGGAAGCAGGAAGAGGAGTGAGTCCTCTAGCCCGGTGTTGGTCATGGTGAGAACCATGGTTTGCTAAGGCGATGTCTGAAAGCGATGTTTGTGGCTTGGTGAGTGAAATGGTGTGCGGGGTGGGGGCCTTTAAATAGTGGAGCCCAGCTTGCTACGATCCACCATTTTGGAAACTGCCACGAAATTATTTCACTGATCATTTATTCAGTAGCAAGCAAACTCTTGGAAACTGCCCTGGCAATATTATTTCACTTATTTACTCAGTACAATTAAGCAGCAAGTGCATGCTGGCAAGTATTAATAATAACCAGCTAGTAGCTATTGAAGTAGTACATTTAATTACTACACTCTTGATTTGGCGGCTGCACATAAAACCACTTATAATTGCCCGGGTTTTGTAAAATGGTACCTCAAACCTATGAATGCCTCGAGTAGTCTCCGATCTTAATTCAGTCTTGAAGAACAAAGTAATTCAGAGAAGAAATTTTTCTTCAATTCTGTACAGACCACTCAGTATATTATAGCTAGTAAAAACTGGATCCACCAGACCTTTTCAGAGCAGTTTGTTGAAAAAAATGGGTGGATCCAAGCACGCCTCAGCTGGAAATGTTAGAAATTACCATTGATAAACACGTAACGTTGCGGATATATTCATGCTAAAAATAGTTGTACATTCCCACGCAGGATTTCTTCAAGAAGGGAAGTAGTAATTCATTTGTGATAACCTGCGATATACATGATGAGTCATGTCGAATACTTCACAGCTAATTCAGATGTGGCTTTTGAATCTTAGGTCCGTTCACGCTGAGAGAGCGTGCGCACGTAGGATACGCGAGCTCACTCTGGATCCCAGGTACGTAGTAGAGACTTACTTCGAGTATGGAAGTTTGCAAAGCTCTGCTACGTGTATGGTGTACCTAGGATTTTACGAAGAATATGTCAAAAATTACTTTACAGCTGTAAAGACGAAGACAATAGCAAATATAATAACAATGTCAGTCACTAAATGTTAAAAGAGAAAAAAACTAGACAAACTACAAAGCACTTATTCTTTTCATCCAAAATGACCGAAAAAATCACCTCATACTATCAAACTTTAGTCTAAAAAACATACAGTCTAAAAAAAGTCTAACCTGTAAATACATCGTAAGCTCAGACTCGTAAAAAAAATATTTAAAAAAAACAACAAATATTCTATCACTACAGACTTATCCTTTTATTAAGTATTCTGCCATTCAAAATTAAATGTTTCATGTATTTTGTTTGAAGATTTCAACAGAACTAAATATATTTGATGTTAAAAATTACGACAGAGCAACAATATCTGAATGAAAAAGGTATTAGATAAATATATATCTAAATCGAGCACGTAAATATTAATTTAGATACTTAGGTGAAAAATAGCAGTCTAAAATTTATATCAATATCTAAAATTTAATTATTATCATCTCTATCAAATCTGATACACATATATAACAATTTTTTGATATTATTTATATATATTTACTATTTAAATATCTGTTAAAATTAAAACTTTAACTGACACATATATATCTATGTCACCCGATTGCTACAAGTTAAAATTCACCAAATTTTTGGTACACCAACTGGCAACGCTTTGATGGTCCGTTGCACTTGCGCCTGAGATATGGACGAACATGAGTTTTGTCGCTTCTGAATTTACAGCTCATTGCTTGTTGGGGGTTGTTTGGTGGAGTTCGTGACAAAAAAACTCGCGTGGGGGAGATGAACTGGAGGACACGAAGGGTGACCAAGGACGCCACCATCTGCCAAATCTGTGTGATCGATGGAGGAAGAGGACGACCACCATTGCTGTGGTCAGGTATCAACTAGCTTCACAGGTGGACAGTGTACTAGCTACGCGGCCACCATGGCTGGGTACCTTGTTGAATGTTCTGGCACTGGTTTGAGCCTTGTGCATTTTCTCCCTTCGGTATCAAATCTGCGAGGCGGTGGCGCTCCAGGTGGCAACTGAGCAGCAGCTACAGATGTATCCGTTCTCCTCTTCGCTGCGAAACCCAGCCCATGTGTCCCATGCATCTAGTTCGTCGTTGAAGTAGGCTTGGCCGCGGAAGGTTCCTCCACTCACCATTGCCGGTGTCCTAAGAATGGTACCCTCGCCGCTGGACACAGAGATTGGTGTGCCCGGATGGGTGCAGCACGTGCGCGTAGGCTCTAATCTTGATTCCGTTGAACGGCAGCGGCGATGGTAGACAAGGGTTGGCGGCGCGCTGCCGCGGCTGCGGAGGATACTTGCCTTGCATCGAAAGATGTTGGTGCCCAGGGCGGCGAAGGCCCTCGGTCCGAAAAACGCCGCCGTTAACCGTTGGGCAGCAGACCTGTCGTCGGCGTCGAGCTTATGGATGTCGAATCCGCCTTCCTAGTCATCGCGCCAGATCCAGGTGATTTATGTGCCGGTTCCTGTGGTGGAGCAAGAACAACCATCGTTCTGCCGCCACTGCCTGTTAGAAGACGTCCTCTCCTCTGATTACCCATCATGTGGAACTAAAGAAACCGCGTATATACAGGGGACGTGGGTTCATGTAATATTAAGCCGAGATTCCGACTCGCCATCATGATGGAAATAGGATTGCCTACAGATGACTCGTCTTCATCATCGGTCTCTGATGAGTAGATCAATTTCCACGGTCCGGAAATATGTATATGCGGTGACTGCATACCTCCTGCCATGTTTTGCACTACGGGCCGGCTCTATATATCTCGGCTGCTAGAAATCAAGAATTGAGCTCCCGGTATCCAAGAAAGGCATCAAAATGTCACCAACTACACACTGGTTTCCTAATATGGGAAATATAGCAAATTAAACTGCGGTAACTCAGTAAATTATCACATATAACATTCATGGATGCTTAACTATGTATAATAGATATGGGTCACACGGTCACCATGTAAATGACCACAAAACTACTATTACAGAATAGGGTGGAACAAAACTAACCAGCATTTGACGTTGGCGTGAAAAATCTCTTGTTGGAGTAAGCCGTTATATGTGTTGTCGATGCAGCCTAGTAGCCGCAGCAATCTCCTAGGCACCACCATATTTTCCTGCAACTTGAAGAAAGACATCGTCTCCCATAGCACACCCAAATTGATCAGAAGTTTTTTCTTTTTGTTTTCACAATAGGCGAAAACCAAGCCCCCCTCCCCTCCTTATATGGCGGTACCGTGGGCGGATTTCCTTATCCACACTGAAACACGCGTTCACTAGCGTGCTGACACATGTTTCGTGGTTGGCGGTGCCCTTCCCTGATGGAAACCGTCGATGATCGAAATACAAGTTTTGAAAGATCGATAGATATTGTAAATAAAGTCGAATATGTGATTATTGTGAAACTAATTATGAAAAAAATTGACATCAGTGGTTTAGACTGATTCGAGTCTCTCAGAGGATAACAACCCTACGTCTAGTGAGTGTGTGTTTTTTTACTCTAGAAACAGATATTTTGTCTTGTCAGACAGGCTAGAAAGACGTGACTCCTGTAGTAATGACAATTATCACGTCATAACGTTGATAACGTCTATTTCTAATTATAACAAACGCGGCTATTAAGTATAACGACCTTTTAATTGGTATTAACTCCTTAACAATCAATCGTGGTTTAAATATCGCGTCGTGCATTACAAGATCATGAGTAGCCGTTTTATAGTTGACCGTTTGTATTTGAACCAAAACTTAGGAACGTGTGGTAAATTTTGGTTTCGATCCGCCTTGTTCAAAGGTAAAATTGAGACATCGACAGAAACGGATCCGCTGTCACACGGCAGGCTATTGCCGGGTCACTGCCAGGCTGGCCCGTGGCCCACGCAGCAGCGAATCCGGACGCTTCTACGCATCTATGTCCATAGACCCCACCAACTACAAAATTGTGATGTGACATTGTTATTCTTTTCCCTTTTTTCTCACGGATCAGTACGTTGGTACTGTGTTTTCTTTGGTGTTTGACAGGAAAAGCTGAAGGTACGGTGTCGGTACCAAGGAGGAGAAACCGAGAAAGTCTCGATCCTCCACTACTCAATCCAAAATTGACGGCAAACGGTTCCGCCTTTCTATTATCTTTCTCTCCCTCTCAACAATAAATGACATGGCGGGACGTGCATGTTCTGAAGATTTATATACAAGCTATCATGAAAAGGTATATGTATATGTTATGTTATCTTGAAAAGTCATGTATATGTCTCAAATGCAAAACCATATTTGAATGGGCTTCTATTCATTGTCAATTCTCTCGATCAAGTGCCTTCTTTTTAACACACATGGCTTACCGAACTTGTGGCTCCAAAAAGATCCTAGTATTTTTTTTTAAGTAGAATCTTTCTAGTTTGCCAGCAAGGTGTTTTCCGAAGCAAACATGAGTGAGGAATGGCCAATGCCAAGACATGCCCACGCCCAGGGGCGGTGTCTCGAGTGGGGAAGGAGACAACAACGTAGCATCCCAATGATAATGCATGCTCCTACCGTCCTACGTCTCAGAATTTTCACTTCAATTTTTATATAAAAAAAACTTTCAATAAAAGAGATGTGCAGGAGGACAAACTTTTCAAACTAGGTCCTTCCTCACTGGCCAGCCATCGATCTCGGAGCGATCGGCTGCGTCTCGCTTCGGCGGCTTGTTTGCGAAGTGAGGAACGGAGGCGGCGGGAGCCGCGGGACGACGTGTAGCTTTGAATATAGGCGGGCGAGGAACTGACCGTTGGTCGATATTCTGGGCCCATGGACCGTGAACATGAGCAGCAGGCTTTTCATTAGAAAAGGCCGACATGTCAGGGAAGGCCCCTGTGTGTGAAGGATTTGGCAACACCAGGCCTTTTATTGTAGTAAGAGTTTTTTTTTTTTGGCTGTACCAGAATTACACATGATTTTGGGCCTGTTTGCAGTACAGGAGATAATAAATATTTCTTATGAAACAGCTCGTTTACTATATTTCAATCAAACTGTAACGGTTAGTAGAATGGAGCTACCGGAATATAGCACTATGGCTCAAGCATGGCTCCTGATGTCGTCCTTAGCTCAATCTACAACAGATCAGTGGCTATCACAATGCTTGTATCGGCGGAATGGCAGCTATCTCCACTAGGGTCTTGTGCAGCGCCTGCGGCTTGGAGAAGAAGGGCGCGTGGTCCGCCCCCTTAAGCCGCAGCACCTTCTCCGGCGGATTGGCGCCACACATGCTCTGTTGGAGAGGCTGAGGAATGGCATTGTCCTCTGTGGTCTCCACGTAGAACCGCCGCACTGAGCCGTACTTCTCGGGTGTCAACACAAGCTTCTCCAGCACCGGGGCGAAGGGGATGGGCCTCATGGACACCGAAGCAAGTGACACATCCTGCAGGAAGAGCACAAGGGTGTGTGAGAACTTGGCTCTGAACAAGGATTCAGTCATGTGATTTTTGGACATGATATCATTTCTGTGAGGAACTGTGAGATACCTTGGAAGGACTTTGGTTGAACAGCAGGTCTCTCAGCAAGCCCTTGTCGATGTTGATAGCAGTTGGAGGCTGGTCCTTGCCATTAGAGTAGACGAATTTCTGTGCCTTTTGAAGTATGCCATTTGTATCCATCTGTGGGCAAAGGACAGCATCAGGGCGTAATCACTGAGAGAGATGCCAATTTGGATGCAACGCAAGGCAATATTCAGTGCTCTTGGATGCTTGGGTTTTGTTTACTTCATTGATTCGGTGAAGGATATTAACCTGTTGTTGGAACATGTCAAGTGCACTGTGCCCGTTTGTCAACATTGCTGCACAGAGGAAGACGGCCTTGGCAATTTTCAGTGGCAACATCTCCATTGCATAGGAAATACAGGCACCACCAAGGTCATGTCCCACTAAAATCACCTGCATGATAATGAAGGTATCATATTTTGTTTTTTAAGAATGAAATAAGTAATATGGAAAGAATCAACTAAGACACGAACCCTGATGTGAGAATAAATATCAGTGTGAGTGGTACCTAGCTACTTTAAATCATTGGAGTACATAACAATAAAGTCATTGTCAAGGATCACATCATAACAAGACCTAAGTGCTGCTCAGGCTTTGAATCAAGCATAATGACTATGGGACCAGTCCAACCTCAGATTCTGAGTAATTCATTTTGTTGACATATTTAGTATTGATCCTAGTAAAAAATAGCTGCATTAGGTGATTAAGTATAATCTAACATTGCAAGTTTGTACTTTTAAAACCTTAACACCCCAGAAGAGTGAAGTGTCGGCCATGTCCATTGCTCATTGGACATGAGATCATCATCTCACTAACAACTTCTGTGCTGCTGCATTAGCTACTCATGCCAACCAGCTACCATGCAGAAAGCTACAAAATAGTGCAGGCCTATAACTCTACGAGTAGTACAAGGTGCAACAAACTATAAAGTCCTGCAGCAAGGCCAAGCACCAGGTACTTGCCACTCTAGCATCACTACACATAAACTACAGAAAAATATACTAGTTTCCTCTCAACTTGCAGATTAGATAAGATAAGTAGTAGTAGCCATCCCAGCAATGAAGCGACAGATAAAATTTTGCTGCTCTGGACTATGATCATGTCATTGTTATATTACTACTCTGAGTGTCCCAACAGCCAAGCAACTCCTTAAATGCAAAGGATATTCATAGTAATATTGTACATAAAAGGGGATATGTTACTCAACATCACATTATCTTCAGCATCATCCAGGCTACTACAATATTCCAAATGAAATTTAACTTGCTAAAAACCAGATCTGCACTATGGATAATGTGTCGAAAGTCAGCAAACCTTTTCAGTGTCACCCAAGCCTTTAAGGTAAGTTGTCAACGGTTCCGCATACTCTGAAAGACTGCTAATTTTGTTCGAGTCATAAGAATGAATTCCAGATCCGGTTAAGTCGATGGCATTAACCTTGAACCCACTATCTTCTAGAAGTGATATAGTCTTGTACCAACACCAAGCTCCAAAACCACCTCCATGGACAAGAACAATGATATTGGTTTCTAAATCCTTAATATTCAAATCCTGTTTGAGAAACAAACCAACAGTCAAAATACAAGTGGCTATATAAATATGCAGTTATGATAGGCAAATTCAAAGATTTGTGTAGTACCCAAGGGAATCGGAAGAATTATCCAGCACTACAATTCGCGTGGGGAGTAAAATTAAGTAAAATATCCAAGGTCCTGATGGCTATGGCATTAGCACTGAAAAATAGATTTAACAAGAATGTATTCTTAGGGAAAATTAGTTCTCTAGCATTAAAAGTTTTCACCTTTCGGAAAATACCACCGAAAATTTAGATCATCTGAAATTACCATTGAAAGGTGCACGTTACTTTGGAAATTACCAGTCTGTTAGACTCCAGCCGTTTTCATCTCATTTTTGCTTACAATTCATAGGAGAATAGACAATAATACCCTTCACAGATAGAAGGGTCTCTCTTTCCCTCTCGTGCCCCCCACCATGCCAAGGCTTTTGTAGTAGTAGTACCCAAGGGAATCAGAAGAACCAGCACTATAATTCACGAGGGGAGTAAATTAAGCAAAATATCCAAGATCCTGACGACTATGGCATTAGCAGTAAAAAATAGATTTAACGAGAATATATTCTTAACAAGACCGGGAGTGCATCACCAACCACTAACCATCAACAACGGAAGTTTGCCCCTTCCTCTAAGCTACTGCCAAATCATTGTCAGTCGCTTTCTTGCACAAAGAGGACGTTCACATTTCTCATGAAAAATTCATGGGGTCCAAATGATAAAAATGAGGTCGTAATCAACGTCGAATACTAACAGGAATACATTTCCACCCACAGCGCAGCAGGACCATCATGAAGTGATATCATCGACCACTCCGAAAGGAACCGGTTCCTCCCTCAGATGTTCTCGTTCCAGCCCGAGCCTGCAGGACCAGGTTTCAATGGCCACACTGCCTGGTCCCACGACACAGCGTCACTATCGTGAAACGTTTGTCTACTTCACACACAAGCCAATGGCAAGAAACAAAACAGAGGAATTAGTACACGAAGAAGCCACAAAACAGACAAACGAGGGCACAAGAAGGATTCAAAAGACGACGACTTCCTACAATCAAGCCTAAACAAATCGTGAAAGGAATCTAAATTTCACCAATTTGTCCGCATGAACGGATGGCTGGGAAGTACGAGAGATGGACCCCAATGCGGCAAAGCTCCAAGATTTCTTACACGCGACACACAAGGCCATCCGGCCCATCCCAGCGAAAAAATGGGAGAAAACGGGTACTAAAATTCAAATTACACGCGACACAACGTCGTTCGAATTCAAAGCAGCGTACGCCGACGAAGCAATGCGACGGAGTACAAAGAAAGGCAAGACACAAGGGAGGGACGCGTTTTTTTCTTTACCTTGGCGACGAGCTGCTGCGGCTGGAGCTCAGGGTCAGCGAGCGAGAGCGGGCGCGTGCTGCAGCTCCGCGGCAGCGGCGGTCCCTGGCTCTGCCGCTTCCCGGCGTGCCGCACCGACGCCGACCGCTCGAACGCCCCCACGCCGCGCTGCCCCAGCACGAACGCCGCCGCCGCGGCCAGCGCCTCCTCGTCGATGGCCACGGTCTTGGCGGAGTCCCGCGCGCCCACGCTGCTGGCGCGGCAGCGCGAGGAGGTGGAGGAGCGCCGCTTCGCCGGCGGCGGCCCCTGCGGCGGTGACGCCGAGGGGCAGGGGTCGGAGATGCAGGAGATGAGCGAGCCCATCGATCGGGCCTGGCCTGTGACGGGTCCGGGGATTAACAGGAAGAAGAGAAAATCGTAGCTTTTGCTGATGCGCCTGCTGCTCAGGGTCAGGAGTGGCTCGGGAGCGGCGAGAAGGGTTAAGAAGAAGAAGCAGCGGGAGGAGCACGGTGCGCCGTGCGCGGCAGAAATGGCAGCAGAAGCATACGAAAATTTAGAGCTACCAGCTATTCATTCTCACTTAAAATTTGATTTATCAAAGAAGTAATTTTTTGTCTAATTTTATAAAATAATTTTTTAAAATAAACTAAAAATAGTTTTTTTTGATTGTGTGAAGTGATTCTCTGTCTTGATTTTAAAAATTTATTTAAAAAATTTTAAAAAATCAAAAACTAAAAGCTCTTAAAAAAACCCTTATACTTCTTTCAGTATAGCCGTTTTTGCAGGTCGGGGGGCTCCCAGTTCAGAGGATTTCGCTTTTCAGGTTGAGATGAGTCGTGCTGACGAACTCACAAAACTGGACGTCTGGACCTACATGCATACAAGCATCTTTACAGAGATCGACTATTTAACATGCATATTCAACTGCTACTGTATGCTTTAAAACGACGCATCGATTTTTTATATTTTATCAATTTTAAAACCAGCGTACATTTTTCTAAAGTTTATGCCGTTTACATGGCTAAGGTGGTGTTTGAATCCTATGGAATGCTAAGAATTCGGATAAAAAAACTGATAATTTTTCAAACAGATGAGATTTTAGAAGATTATAAAATCGAATCCTATGAATCTAAATATTATTCAAATTTTTATATCATAATGCAAATTAATATATCTAAAACAATAAAATCACGTAATCCAAACAATTGAGATTTTAAATTTTTAAATTTAAATTATAAAATACAAAAATTCAGTTAAAATCTCATAATCCAAACGGTAAAGATTTTAAAATCTAAAAATTCATAATTCGAATTCTTGATTCAAACGGGCCTAAGACAACCGCACATCATCTACTACTCTGCTCAATCGCTGCGGCTCAAAAGAGCAGCAGCATCATGTTTGATCAGCAACGCCACTGAAAAGTTGAGAGAAAACTGAGAAAGAACAGCACAGGCAGCGACAACTAGAGTCCCAAACCCTGATCTCTTCCGTAAAAGCGACACCTCCGAAAACGAGAAGCAGGCAGGCACGTCCTATGCATCCCGTACTCACCAACGACCGACCCAAGGTCCAAGGACAACCACCCAGTTTTTCCCGCGTCGACATCGGCAGGATCTCCATGCCCTGTCACTGCTTCCTGTCGTGTCGCCTAAGTACGGGGGGACGTCGTCACGAGCGTCGCTCCTCGTTGGTCGCCGGTGAAAACCAGCTGGGTGAAACCGCCAACCGCGAGCGAACCCGCGCGAAACCCGAGCAGCCACGACAAAGTTTGGCTGAACATCACCTGGCAGAGGACGACGCGGAGGATGCAGTTCCTGGCCTCGACGAATCGACGGTTTCACTTTCACCTCGCGGGGGCCGGAGACTTGCCGATGCCCGTCCATGGACATCGGGTACCCGCGGTCACGGAACTGGAACCCGGCGTGGCGTCGTGCGGCCACCGGCGGCAAACTGAACCCGCGGCGAGGACGACCCAACTGACGCAGTGATTCCGAACACGGGAAGTCAGGGCCCGTGGCGTGGCGTTCGTGAACCAGAGCTCTCCTCTGCCTTTCGCTCGCGTTCCATCGTCATGGGATGGAAAACAAGCTCCACGGGAATACGGGATCAGTGGACGTTCACCCGGCTGATCCGCAACAAGCAAGCACGAACCTGTGAGACTCACAAATGGTTGCAGGTTATGTTATCCGTTTGAGAAGAAAAATTGTATGGAACGGCCCCGCGGAGGGGATTCGGTGGTCAAACTGCGAGGAAGAAAGAAACCAAGCACGATTAACACGTCTGGGAGTAGCTTAATCTCGTTTCATTATGACCAACGAAGATTAGTCGATGCCTGGAATCGATGTGGACGTCATCAGGCCATGTCCTTGAGGACATTTGATATTGCCATCCATGACGCATGTGAATAGGATCATGGTTCACGCGGTCACCGGTGGTGCTCCTTCCTGTTCTCTGCTGGGTTGTTGAAAGCACGATCATGGGAAAAGGATCAGCTGAGAGTGAGATATAAAACTATAGAGGAGAAAGGGCGTTGCATCAATGTCTCCACAAACTCGCATGCACTTGCTGAAGTACTCTAATTATGAGGTGACCTTGGCAATGCCTTTGGCGCCATGCTGCTCACCTACCTGTCGAAAAAACACGGGAGGGCGTGGAGGAATTGCCTCCTATTAGAATTTAGGGCTCACCAAACTCTGATTGTTGGCCTGCTATACATTCAGAAATGTTGAACATTCATGATTGGTTCATCACAACTTCACAGGCTGATGACACCAACGAAGTGTTTTAGACATCTGATTGGGTTTGCACTTTTTTTTAACAGGTAAGTGATTAGCGCCTTCAACGAATTGATCAGGAATGTGATTAGCGCCTTCAACGAATTAATCAGCATGGGAAGAAAACACCCTCCACATTCTAATCTGTTCCGACAAATGAGTAACTAAGTACTCTCTGCAAAATTTAGAAGGAAAAAAAAAGCGATCGTATGAAGTGGACCAAGGATTTCAACATATTCTGCCAACTACAATCACCAACTTGGGTACGCAATGTCCCATATTCGTTAGCAGAGTACGACAGAGAAGAGCAAGTGTTGATTTCATCAGATGATTTTGACACGGATCGGAACAATTTCAACTCTCTGATCTCGCCGGCACCTTGCTCACATGTCCCCTACCAAAAAGCTCAAGTGGAAGTTTCTTCAGTTCAGGGCCAACCTTTTTTGGGGGATTAATAAAGCAACCTTCGGAGAGCAGGCGGATGAGTTGCATCATTGATTCCATAGCTAAAAACACCCCTAATCCCATGAGACTTGGTGCACGGTTCTCTCTTTCCCTGCCCTTGTTAATTTTATCACAAATAAAAAAAAAAGGCACATTGCATCGATACGAATCTCATTACTAATTATAGAATGGAGCAGCAACATGGCAACATCTGAGGAACGCCGTGAGGGTGCGGGTGCCCATCATTCCCTCATGAGCTTCAGGAGTGAAGGTGAAGGCTCTGAGAGATTCTGCTGCAAACCTGCAAGCATATCATATCTTATCGATCATGGGCCGGTTCATCTGGTCTTGAGAGAGGTTGGAATTTTGGTGGTTGAAAACAATATCTGAAAAATCCCATGCTTTTGCCATCGTCACAACCAGAGACACGCACGCATGGCTATTTACAGAATGCAGTGCTTTACTCTTCAGAGAATAGCTGGTCGATCGATGGTAGTCAGTGAGCCGTCACATGTTCTCGAGGGACCAAAGTTCAGAGAGGACAGGAGAGTCTTTCCGGAACTGAAAGCTCTAGGTGATTGAAACCTGTCATAAAGAATAGCATAAAGATATGATAGTTATCTGAAAAGCACAGAAAGAGTTATCAAAGCTAGTCCGAGCGGGACCAGCGGCCTGATTGATCAGTAAGTAATCACCGACTCAGGTCTGGAGCAGGAGCATACCTGCGAATGAACCGTGCGAGGTGGTCCTGTACGTCTCATTGTGAATTCAGAGGAGGTTAGCCGGATGGTCGAAGATCATGTGGTGGGTGAACTGCTGCGGATCAGAGAGATAATATCAACAGACCCATGCGTGCCTGCACTTGCATGGATCAAATATGAATCCATTCAGGCATCTGAATTTTTCCCCCAATCTGCAAATTGACTAGAAGGCCAGAGGAGGAGACGATCCAGAGCACCAAAATCAGTCGCAAAATCTTTACTCATATGCTCTTCATCTTTTAACTAAAATCTTGTCCTAACGATAACAAATTAAAGATAATATGTGATCTGTGCAGCTGGCTAGGACCACAAGAATTAATCAAGCTCCTTTGGCAAGTGCGCTACCACCTTAACGATACCATATGCAGCGCGCGCTTTTGGCCAAGAACAATGCGTATGCGCAACGCTTGCATGAGCTAGCTGCATGCGCGCGTGCGTGCACACTACCTCCCTGTATGCGTATGCGTGCGTGCATGTGCGCAGAAAGCCAGGGCTTCGATCGATCAGGTGCGTTTTGCGTTGTAAAATGCTTCCGATTATTGCTGATAACGATCGGTGTCTTCAGGTTTTGCAGGTAGAGCATCTTTCAGAGATTAAGCTGATGGATGTGGAGTATACTGCGTATCAGTAAATGGACAACCCAAATACTGTCTTCGAGTAAGCAAAAATGCTGCAACAAAGAGGTGGGCCTTTACACAAACACCAGGGCCGAAAGAAGACTCAGCCCAATTTGTGCGGAGGCCACTGTCGATCACGGGAGTTACTGGGCTTGAACGGGGTTTTGCTGCATCGAGTGCACTGATAAGCCGGCCCAACACGACACGATTCGTCGCTACCGGGCCGTTCTCTCTCACAAGGGAAAAATTTTATGGGCCTTTCGATGTCGCCGCACGAAAACTAGAACGGAGAGCGAGCAGGGGCAGCTTCAATCTTCCTCAGAACCTCCTCTGGTTTCGTTCAGAAATAAGAAGCTGTTCTAGTTCACATTTCCCAGCATACCATTCTCTCCATTCCATCACAGTTTCAGATCCATTCCCTGAAGAAACTTCCCATGGTCAGACCACGCGCCGCATCATCCAGAACGCCTCTGCATCCTTCGCTACACCTAAACTGATAAAACGATGATCGATGAACTCCCATCACCACGCGCCCTGCTCGTCCTGAAAAAGCCATTGCTTGGCTACTAATCTACCGACCCGCGACCTCTCTCCTCCGCATTGACGCGCACATTCGCTAAGCTTAATAACTAACGCGCACATGACTTGATCGGAAGCCCTACTAGGGAGGCATGTGCTCCCCTCCCTCGCCACCATCGGCCGAGTGCTCGGTCAATACGAACAGTGTTCGGAATGCGTTGGCTCGTGGGCGTTCTGTCGTAGATCTGCTTGATTCCAATCTACTACTACTTGTCTTGCAGTGAGATCTACTTCCTGCTGCTTCCTTCTTGGTACTTTACTTGGGTTCAGACTGTATCCGTTTTGCCTATCTTTGATTAGATTTTTTTTTTTCTTGCCTAGCCTTGTGATTGCTACTAGCTTCATGTGCCGAGTGCAGACACGCGTTTGGTTCTGACGAGGAGATGGCGTATGCAGGCGTTTGTCAACCAGTGGGGAGGCGTAGAGATCTCACGGTCAACTTTACCCGATCATGGCCATGGTACGGGGGAGACTTTTAATCTGTCTTGGCGCTTATTCTTTCCCTGGCTTCTTGACTCTGAGTTTCGTACGCCAGTTGCGTAACACCAGAAGAGTCTACGCGTGGCCAAATCTCCAACCGAAGGTACCCATTTGACCCTTCAAGTACGATCGAGTAACATGCGCATACGACCTTGATTTTGACTTGCTTATCATCATTTCCACTAATCCAAGTGGCTTGTTCCCGTGTATAATCGTAAACACCATCTTTTAATAAGGTAGTAAAATTCCAGTGGAAATACTGACAGGATACTGAGAGAACCAGCCAAAGAAAAGAATGTTGCGCTGAGACTGCAAAGCAGAGCAGATCATCTAGTGGAACGAAAACACCATCATGAACAGTCACTGCTCTCCAGCGCTGCCGCTGCCGCTGGGCACGAGGAAATAATGCCCCAGCTAGCTGTGCTTAGCTAATCTTGCCGGGTTTAATTAGCTAGTCCGGCCACTGATTGCCATGTGCGTGTAGACATTCCTCGTGGCGCTCACCCTGCTCGGGCCCTCTCTCCCTCCGCTTCTTCACCTTCTTCCTCCTCGGGGTCTCACTGTCATCCGTGAACGTACCGGCCCCGCTCCAGGGACATGAGGGAGCGTACTGGCTGGCTGGCCCGCCTGGCCGCCTCCATATGTCCGGGCAGTCGGCATGGCAGGAGGATGTTCTTGGTGATCGACTCTTGATGTGACGCCTGTTCCAATCATGGCCTCGCATGCATGTCCGTCCCGCCCGAAACGTGCCCTGTCTTGCCGTGTCTTTCGGTTGGTTCCATCTGTCTCGCGAACTGTTCCGGTGTTCGTACTCCTAGCAGGCCACAATACTGCTCATCGATGCAGTAAGTAAACAGGGGACCTCCACGAACTGGGATTGTGATGTGGAATTCTGACCATTTTTCAGTAAAATCGTGCTGACATTTGAGTATGTATATCAATTCGGCAATCGGTTTATTTAGTCGTAAATTAAAAGGGCCAGGGTGCAACCAATGCAGTCTCGATATATCGAAAATTCAGAGCATCTGTTTACCCAGAAGAAAATGGCCACCACGCATGCACGGATGGAAAAACAGAGACCGATCGATCTATCGCCATCGGAACAAGCGAGTAACCAGTGCCACGACAGCCACTGCAGCAGGTCGCCATGCTGCCCACGCAGCTGTCACAGTGAGCTGAAGAGTAAGTCTCCCATCGCACAACGAACTGACTGCCACACGCGATACGCCGTCGCATGTTACTCCATCCCACAGTTCCCAATCCCACTGCATGGATCCATCAATCTACATGGCGGTGTACGCACACCGTTACAGCGACGTCGGAGGCTCGTGAGAGACGACATCGATGGCACCGTGCACGCGGACCGTTGAGCCGTCGTGATCCGACGGCGAGGCCCCACGCCGGCTGAGTGGTCGATGCTCGCGGCGCCTATAGGCCGGGCGTTTAGTGGCCGGCCGCGCGCACATGCCGTGCGCCAAGCCACGCGGGAAGTTGCTGCCCGGCCGACCGACCGGTGCACGGCGGCGACGCGGGAGCACGGCATGTGCCGGTTCGGTCGGTATCGGGATGATGTAGTGGGCGAGAGGTCCGCAGGTAGTCCCTCAACTCTTATCAGCTGATCACAAAGCTGGTTGTGGTACAGTGCCTGAATAATGCTCGCGTCTCGTATGAAGAGCAATCATAAAAAAAAGCGCCGGGAAATTATTCGGGGGTTGGGACATCGCCGGATACTCGTAGTCTCGTACGCATACAGTATGAAGTACACACGACGATCGAAGAGCGAACTGAACGACGACGTCGACGACGACAGGGGATACGTGCGGGCTCTGACGCGGCGGCAGGCAGGCGGCCAGGTCGGCGAGAGAGAATCGCGAGCGGGAAGAGGCGTCCAAGTAGATAAGGGATTCCGCCTGTCCGTCCGCCTGCCGAAGCGGTAGGGCCGTGGTGGCGCGCACGCACACACCATGTGGCGAGCACCCCACGCCACGCCGGCCGCCCCTCCGCCCCACGCACGCACGTGGCGCTGCTCCCCGTTGCTGCTCTAGTCTCCGCTGGTGCTGGTGCTGCCCCGGCCCCCTCCTTCCTTTACCTTATCCTCCTCCTCCGGCGGCCAGAGGATCGACCGTGGCCCACTTGTCGTAGGTCGGTTGGCGACTGCACCTGTAGGCCACGCCGCCGGAGCTATAGCTACGCCTCTGCCTAAACGGTCACGCATGCCGCGAACATATCGAGTCCATGCCTGTCCAAGTACCCATCGAGACATGCCAACTTGCTTGCACCTATCATCTCCTGTATGTTCAGAATATACATCGACCGGTTCAGTCTTGCAGTAAAACTGCTTCATGCTACTTCTTGCCCGAACTGTTAACCTCGCCTTATCCTGTTGCTGCTGGTCTTCAGTTAGCTAGCACTCTGCTCATCCTCTCGCTCGAGATCACGGCGTACTTTCCCGTCCCGTTTAATCATTTCAACAACGCCTACTAATACTTCGACGAATCTTGTGTAAGTGTTACGGAATAAGTGCACGCTGTACGGCTGGCACACAGTCTGGGACCTTGGACTGTCTCGTAGCTGCTCCTACCACTACTTACGCGCAATAATACAGCGATGCGTACGAGCAGAGCACATAATACGCTCGAACAAAACAGTTAATTAACTGAATAAAATGCAGAGTATGGATATCATAAAAATTAGAATTTTGAACATGCACATTCAGATATGATATTATTAGATCCGAAGTTGACAATGGCTCATCGAGTGATATCTACCATGATAAAGATCAATAAGCAGCACCATCAAAGCCTATATTTAAAATGAGTAACTCCTTATATATGCATACTAAGTAACCTCAAATGTTATGACACTAGTAACTCATATATTTATATATTAAAGTGTAAACGTTCTTTCAACTCTCGTTATGTCACGTCATCTAAAAAATATTTACCGTCGAATTAAAATCTAACAGTGAATATTAAGAAAGAGAAAAAAAAATTTCTCCGATGAATGTAAGAGCGTGTTTCTACTCGACGAGAACAGGCATGAATGACCGTACCATCGCCCTATTTTTTTATGTTTAATATAAATTTTGACTATGGTCGTTTTTAATTTTTTATAAATTTCATGTATTATAATTTGCTTTATTATTAAAGTTATTTGAATAACAACTTAAAATTTTACATATTTGAATTAATTTTTTAAGATAAGTTGAACAGTAAAAGATGATATTAAAAATAAATAGTAAACAATAATTTAGAAATAGAGGGTCAATAGAATTATTCTAAAAGATATAAGAGAAGTTCTTATAAATTTATTCTATTTCTATATGTTGCAAGTATATGCTACAATTAAAAACTTTTATATGTAATAAAAATATATATTTAGATAACTTACCTAAAAATGCTTATTGATTACTATGAGAATTAAGATTCAATCTTTTTTTTCTTACAACTACGGCTAAAAAAATAGTAGCTTTGAACGTAATATTTTAATCAAACATTGCCAATATAAATTAGAAATAATTTTAAATTTATTAAGTTTTAAAATTAAAAATAATTTATTTTAAAAATATTTTTTTAAAAGTGTACGATGCTACGTTTTATTAAATATTTTATAGATAACAAAGATCACACTTATGCTTTGAAGATCATATCGATAACTTTTTTTAACACCGAAGTATATGTTTATGAAACTTTGTCATCTATTTTAAAGCAACTATACTTCTATTTATTAAATAATAAATTTAAAATATACTGCTTCAATTAGAGGTGCATAACAAAAACATACAAGAAAAACGCGGCAATTGCCGAGCAGATTTTCTAGTTCATTCTATATTTATGGTTATTAGTACCACTACGGCTTATAAATAGCTATATTTGTAACTTCTCATCTTTTAAACTATAAAAAAACACGGAAGAGATGCTTTAAAGGCATCTGGTCTCAGCTTAGACTCACTAAGACACTCTCTATTCTCTCTCGGAAAGACACTTTCATAGGCCATCCGCTATCACATATAATACAGATCACACTGGATGTAGAGTTATTATCCTTCGAAAGACTCGAACCAGTCCAAATCCTTGTGTCCTTCTTGATGAATTTTCATACTTAGCAAAGCGTCCTCGAATCAAATATCTGCCGATCCTGACCTGTAGGTCGAGCATCGACAGTGACGTGTCAAGTAGAGGCGCATTGTCGAAGATTTATCAAGATTTCAACAAATCTTCAACGAGCGCGTTCACCTTGGTCGAATCACCGCTGCCAATATAAAAAAAGAGGCTACATCACATCTTATTGTCATCTCCAACAACGCCGTTTACATTGACCTCACAGTTTCAAAAGTTTAGGCAACATCAGGCATTCAAGCATTTTGTCCTGTACCAACGGGAGCACAAAATCTCAATGCTCGCTGCTACCCGACAGGCAACAGGGAAGTTCATTTCATCTTTTTTATTTATTTGCCGATTAACATTATCTTTAATACATTTTTTATGCCTCCAATTCCATCACGCATACACCTATGCATGTATGATAACAGACTATGGGAGATTTATTTACCACAGTAACGTATCCCGTTTATTGCACCTTCTCTTTTTTTTTTATTGTGGTTGACATTCTTGCACGGGCATGCAAGGGTCGCACGGCGATCACATGTTATTGGTGATGATGTGACCGTCCGAAGTGGTGCCTAGCTCAGAACAGGGCTGAAGGCCAGGCACAGTGATCGAGTAGGCCACCTGGTTGCTGAGGTGAAGCGCTTCGGGAATCTCAGACCACATCGGGAAAGCTTCATCGGGAGAGCTTCATCGACAGAGCTTCATCAGGAGCCAGGGCTGTCCCTCGTCGGGAGCCAGAGCTGCCCAAAAGTAAATTTGCCTCCCTGTCTCATCGGGGAGTACCAGCATCGAGTTTAAACCTGGAATATCGGGCTCATCGGAAACCCCCAATATTACTGAATTGAATCACCTCATCGATGAGAGAGCTCACCTTTTATGTCTCATCGAGAGTAAAGTGTTCGGAGCTCCCTCTCAAGCAAGCTATCGAGTTACCAGCTTATTTTAGCTAAGATGTTCTAACCAGTTTTTACTGTTTAATTTCTTTACATGTACTATATTTAATAGAATAAAACTTCAAACAAACTCGAACTTTCATTTTTTATTTATTTTATCAAGCACTTATTTATTTTACATATATCAGTGCTGTATATATTACAAAATTTATTTCTTTAAATATTTTAGCATAATATTTACATGCTTATTACCAGCTAACAGAGATATTTTTTAACCTCTATTTTCTAGCTATGTCTTTAAGCAGAGTTTTTAGAATTTTTATTATTCTAAAAATTTACACAAAATATCATTTATTATTCTAGATCTCCAACCAAAATCTTTATTGATTATTTTGGATCTCCAACCAGAATTTTTATTCTGAATCTACAACCGAATTTTTTTTATCATTCTAGAAATTCAACCGAATTTTATTATTAGAATATTTCTCTCCATCATGAAGACTATGTTAATACTCAGTGGTTACTATTGTTTATATGTCACTAATGGAAATGGCACTAATGCGCATGGCTATATCACTAATATGAAGGTCATTGATATTGAGATTTTCATCTTCGCAATTTATTCGTTATCATAAATGATTCATTGATTTTTCAGTCATATCGAGCATACGCACTTGCCCGCAAATTTAATTATTTTTCTAACCACCCGTTGGTTCACAGGAATTACAGTACAAATGACATTTTTAGGTCATAAACGATCTTTTCAAATCACTATTCGAACACTCTATTTTAGCCACCGGACGGTTACACAAGATGCTACCCTAAAAGTCACTTGCGACCATCTGTCACAAACGGTCTTCTCAGATCATCATTCAGGCTCTCTATTTTAGTCGCCAGACAGTTACACAAGATACAACCCTAAAAGACACTTGCGGCCATCTTCGGAGTGATTTACTCAAACAACTAATACGCATAAGTTATGAGTCTAATCACACCTATTCACCATGGGCACTTCACATATGACTTGAGATGGTGCTGATGTTTTGTACATCGACTTTTCTCAAGGCGGAAGTACTTAACAAACTCATTTGATCGCATACAAATTTTACTTCGGACTGAGCCCGAATAAAAACCCACACCATATCCTTATCAGAATTCGACGACGTATATTGACCCGAGCAAGAGCTCGGGGGCTTGATATTCCGTTCTTCAACAGAATTATTACTCTACTTCGGGCCGGATCCAAAACAAAAATAAACCAACACAACATTTTTATCTAGATCCGGTGATACATATTGGCTCGAGCATACGCTCGAGGGTTTCATATTATTTTCTCTGGCAGAGTATGACTCTTTATATAAGCTCCGCTTCTATAAAGAGTCGGAGGCTACCATCATACATATTTGTCTCAATTTTTGAATCAACATTTTAGTGTGACTCTACAGCAATAAGAAGATGATCAAATTTTTGTTTAGCAAGAAGTTTTTTGAAGGCACCCATCAGCACTCGGGTGTACCTTTTCAATAATAAGAAGATGATGAATTCAACACAAAAATTCATCAAGCAAGGAGTTATTTTTATTCTCTAGCTTCAGTACGAGCAAAGCAAAATTTATTATTCCTCTATCAATTCAAAAAAAAGACAAGTCGCTGCTTCAAATAAAAATCAGTGACCATGTAAAGACTTTGAAGCTCTGTCATATTTTTTAAGATTTTCTAAGACTTAATCTACCGGATTATTATTTTGAGTAATTCAAATATTTTTATGAGCTGCAAAAATCAAGATGAACTCAAGACAACGAAAAAAAAAGTGCAAGCATTGCTGTTAACACCCAAAAGATAATACCTGACGGTATAAATATCCATGGGAAACAATATGAATGGGCTTGCATAGGCGAATTACACAAGACTGAAGACAAGCTCTTGAAGATAAATTCCCGAAGACAAAAGCGAAGACAAGTTCTTGAAAATAAATTTCCAAAAATTGAAGACAAATTTTTGAAGACCGAAGATAAACTCCTGAAGATAGAAGTTGATGGCATTAGAAGGCAAGCTCAAGGGCTAATGTCGATATCATAAAAATTGAAATTCCAAACATGCACAGTTAGATATGATATTATTAGACTCGAAGTCGACGATGGCTCATCAGATGGCATCTACCATGATGGAAATAAAGAAGCGCCTCCATCAAAGCCTATATTCAATATGGGTAACCTCATGTTTATGCCTACTTAAGTAACTCCAAGGTTATGGCATTAGTAACTCCGTATTCATTCTATATTATAGTCATTAATACCGTTACAGCTCATAAACAATCACATTTGTAACTTCTCATATCTTGAACTATAAAAAGAACACGAAAGAGACCTTTTAGAGACATCTAGTCTCAGCTCAGACTCACCTAAGATACTCTTTATTTCCTCTCAGAAAGACACTTTTATGGGCCATCCGTCATTACATACAATACACACCACACTAGACGTAAGCTTGTTATCTCCCGAGAGGTCTCAACCAGTCTAAATCTTTGTATAGCACTTTTAATGAATTTTTATACTAGCAGAGCATTTTTGAACCAAATATCTGTCGATGCAGGTCAAGCGTCGACACAGAGAATGACTGAATCTCGGCTCATCATTCAGAGCATTTTTTTTCTTTCTTTCGTCAGGTATACATGCAGTACATGTGTTGTCAATTATTATTCGAGACTCCGCAGGCCAAGCTAGCAGCACATGAGCCGTCATGTGACCTCGGTGCAAATTGCGCTGAAAAATCCGCAATTTCCTGCCAGTTTATCAGTCATGTACTGATCCAACAAGCAAGGCATTGATCAGTGACAGAACTTGACATCACTTAACCCCAATAATAGTGCTCCTAGCAGCAATACTGCATGGATGTGTGTAATCTGAGGCTTCCCTTTCTTTTAAATGTTTATATTTGCTCCAGGTGTTGCGAGATCTATGGCTAGCTCCTCTGTACCGGTTGTCACCCGCAAGATTCTTCCTGTCCTTTTTTTTTCTTAAACAAAATTGGATAAAAAAAACTCAGGTGTCGTCAGCTGGATCTTGCGACTTGTACCTGCAGAAAAAAGAAAAGAATATTCATGTCATGTTAGTTCGTTTTTGGCCTGCGACTGCAGGGCAGGTGTTGGTTCTTCCTGCCGCTGCTTCCTTCAGCACGCAGTAGAGTGAGTAGCTGTGTCGGCATACCTGCTACTGACAGCGGCAAGATAATTATAACCCCTTCAGAATCTCCCTGTCGAAATCCGGGAGAGAATCTCGTGCCGGAGAATTTGAACGCGGGCATTTGTGGTTTCTTGGACCAGGCCACCAATGGTTGGTGAAACGGTGACGCTTGCTTGTCTTTCCTCTTGGAGGTTTGGAGAACCGGTTGAGCGTAGACTCCATAGGTAGTCGTAGGCTTCTATTGAGAAACCCATGCGCAAAGCTCATGCGTGAATGCGTTGAGCGCAGGCGGCGCGGCAGCCCCAGCTGCGCCTGCCAGCGACCCGGCACCAAGCGCTCCCGTTTTTCCTCGGCGTCGCTCTCAGCTTGTTCGGCGCCATGCTCGCGGGTAGGTTACGGTTGCCTCCTACTTTGCCCGGCTTGCACTTCACGCCGGGACGACGACGGCGGAGGGTTGGAGCTGAATGACGGTACCACACTACCACCTCGTGTCCGGTTGCTGACGAGCAACGCTGCTTACCAGCTTCCCGCCTACTGGCGACGTGCGAGTGTTCTGGTTACCGTTGCGAGTTCGTGTCGCAGGCAGGCAGGGTACAGAATGCTCTGCTTGAGTTCCGTGGAAGGAAGGGAACGCGCCCGCGCGCTCCCTCGGCGAAGAAACGGGAATGAGTAAAATGCTCGTGACGAACACCATGGATTTCAGTTTCGAACTGAAAGAAAACGTTGGTGGGAAACGCAACGAGCTCCCTTGAATTTGCCTTCGTCCCACCTAACCCAACCATCGCCGTTGCTCCCCCAGTCCCCTCCCGCATTGGGGCTGAATCGAGTCCCAATGGTTTCGGAACCTCAATTAATCGGCAACCTCTGCCAGCCGAGTGCATAAAACTTCAAATTTTTTAACCTTGAATTACTACATGTAGCAACCACCAGCAGAAGCATGATGAAGGATGGCGGGAACCGACCGATCGAGCGAGCAGCCATGCATGGGGGTCCAGGTCCTCAAACCCGCAGCGCAGCCCGGCGGCCCCCTGCCCCCAGATCCACCCGCACTGGTCCTGCCAGAATGCCCCACCGATCGACAGGCGCCTCAATGTTCTTGTTCGCTTCCAGTTGCCCGATCGCGTTGGCAGCAGCGACAGCAGCCAGTCGTGCAGTCTGGTTGCCTGCCTGCGGCGCAAAAAGTTACTCTAGCTACCAGCACCAGCAGCAGAGTTAACAGAGTTCAGCCCCGGCCGGCTCGTTCACCCGCGTCAGCACTCAGCAGCGGGTGGCATACTGGCATCGCGTCTCGCGTCGTCGCCCCGGATCCCTCGCTCGCGCCCCTGCCTTCTGCCTAGCTCCCGCGGCGGACGCGAAGGAAGTGAAGTGAACTGAACTACTCCTAGCCGGCTCCGGGACTTGTGAGGCGGCAACATGCTTGGATCAGGATGGATGGACCACCGCCCTGGGAGTGCGCGACCCCCCAGTCACAGCCATGCATGCGCATCCATCCTCATCTCCTAGGTTCCTGTAAACTGATTCACCATCACCGCCACCACTTGACGCGGCAGGTCACAGGCCAGCAGTGCGGGCTTCACTTACTGGAGGACTAATTAACCGGCAGCGGTAACATGATGTCACGAGCTAGTAGATCGAGAGGCGCCTAGCTAGGTTAGGTGGATGGATTGTGTGGGGGTGCGGGTTACCGATAACTTGGTGGGGACTTGTTTACTGCTAACCTCGAGGCTCACCACCATGTGATCTGAGCATGTTAGCCGCTGTGCCAGTAATGATCGAGCTGATGATATTTTTCTAGAGGGCGGTGGTGAGACGAGTAGCCGACACCGGCGATTGCCGCGTTAACCGTCCCCACACGCGCTAACCTAGTACTACCACGACTAATCGCGAACCCTAACAACGTGTCAGTAACCTCGTACCGCACCCGGCCTCCTGTTGTTGGAGTACCTTTTCTCTGAGAGATCGGCCGCCGCGCGCGCAGCATAATGGTGCGCGTTTACGCCGCACCTGCCGGTGTGTGGCCGACCTGCCGAGCTTTTCGCTTAAAGCGCGCACTAAAGGCCAGTGACCGTGCATGTTACACTTAGCTGTGCCTCATAATGGTTCTGTTCGAACGCTGCTTGCCTTGCCTCACGATGATCCGTCCGTCGTCGACTCCAGATCTGGTCTCTTTTCGGGACGTTCGAAACCGCCGTGGAGATCTGAACGCAGCAACGAGGAAGATCCAGATTTGACAAGCGGAGGTCACAAGTGGCAGTAAGCTGGAGTACTCACACTAGCAGTAAACGAAATCACAGGTTCGGAGTGGCCGCGGTCACCACGAGAGTAGTAACAGGTATCAGGGGTTCCGAGCGCCTTGTGGTGCACGGGGAGCAACTGCCCCTACGACGCGCATGACTCCACGGCAGAGTGACAGTTCACCCCATCGTGCGTGACAAAACGCAATGAAGAATTACCAGGTCCACACTACAAGGGGAATCTACCCATCCATCATCCATCAGGTCGGTCTCGCACGCAGAGGGCCAGTAAAAAAGTCACTAGATCAATCAGACAATCACTGACCAAGCAGTAGAGTATTCCAGTAGTCACCGTGACAGCGAACCAAAGGCAACAACAGCGTTGGTAGCAGTACCACATATATGGATATACTCCTGTCAAGAGTATAGATCCATATGCGACCATGCATGAAAACACTTCTCGTGGTCTCAGGATTTCGTGTACGAGCCATGATGCGTGCACGCGTACGTACGGCTGTCTATACGCGTGCGGACCGGGACCCGGGGCCGGCCCCGCCTCCGGTCCGGGGGCGTTCACTGGATGTTCTGGCAAAAAAGTGACGACGTCGACGAGACCGGGGATAATCCATTCCGTCCAGCCATCGATCCTCCCTCCCAGGATCGCAGCACGGTGCGGATGTGGCAACCCGCGAGCCACCACCGTTCCATGAGCTGTCGCACGTCGATCCGAGCGCACCTAACAAACAACACAGCAACAGAAGCAGCATCAGAGTGTCCGTCCGTCGGTATCAGTTCGTTGTTCGTCTGATCCAGTGAATGCCAACCGTATGATGAACAGTTGAAGTTGAGCTACGACGTCGTTGGACTGAGACGGAGGCCACCGGGGTGGCGACGAGCTGGCGCGCCGTCACAGGCGCGGCGGGGCCTGGATTGGACGTGGACTGGCTGGCTCGGCCCTCCCTGAAAACTCCTATGTGCGCAGCGGGGTGGGGGTGCCGCTGGTCTGACAGCGTCACATGCCCGTGCACACCCACACCCACATGGCCTCGATCGCCAATGCAGTTTGCTCGGCAGATGGATGGAAGCCAGGACCAGCGACACGCCTTGACCCACCCCAACACACCATGCCGGTGCCTCCTCCCTCCCTTCGATTATTTCAACCGCCCCACCAGGCCATCACCCGCACACGCACACCCAAGCCAAAGACGCCTCCTCTCTCTCTTAAATCCACAGGCAGAGGCGCCCTCGCTCGCCTTCCCTCCTCACGAGAGCATGCATGGAGCAGCAATGATAACATTCCTCTGAACTCGCCCATCCCAAAGGGAGAAAACGGAAAGAGGAGAGAGAGCTTTGCTGCTCCAGCTTCTATATCTGTTGTACCTGTATCTGCCTGCACAGGCGTGGGTGTAGATACATCCTGCTTCTTGCAGACTTGCAGCCCTGCTTCTGCTCTGATTGGTTCTTCCTCTGGTTCCGAAGCTTCACTTGCTCTTCTGGTGGTTGTGTGCTTCGGCGCTGCTGGTGAAGCCTTCACCTGCAGCTGAATGTGGTGCTGATCTTCTTCGGGAGTTTGACAAGTTCGGCTGCTGATCAGTTTGACAAGTTTGGAGCCTGAAAGATGCCGATGAGGACGCGCGGCGCCTTCTCGGACGACACACCGGAGTTCCAACGTCAAATGGGGTGCATGGCCGGCATATTTCAGATCTTCGACCGCCAGCGGCTTATCACGGGCCGGCGGAGCGGACGGCAAGCACAGAAGAGCTTGCCTCCACCTCCGGCATCAGGTAGGGGATTCGGGATTCCTGACTATTGTGCTCTGCTACTTTAAGCCGTGCTATGTTCATATTTGACTTCACATACTTTAAGTTATAGGAAAATCTTCTTTTTTTTTTCTTTATAGTTCAGATTTGTGTTTCTAAGGATTACGGATTGATCCTATTTTTACCACACTTTTTAAGTAAAAAGCTTCTCCCATCTCGATATGGTTGACTAGAGCTCAGAAAGGTAGCCGTTTCTTGCCACCCCCACCCTAAAGCCCCCGAAAAATATGCTACTTGTGTGCGTTGAAAACTCAATCCCTATGCTATAGTAGTATCCTCCGTCGTTTCGTAAGATAGACAGTTGGAAGGTTCAACAAAGAACAATTGATGAATAATAAAGTACCTTGGTTGGTAAAACTGCTCTGAAGTAGGAGGAGTATAAAATTTGGTTCCGGTGCAGCCTGGGCAAATCCGCTTTCCTGTAAAGGGCAAGACGGAAATGAAATTGTCAGCTTGACACTACAGAGTAATACTAATGTTATTTGTACTTTCTATCACTGTTAAGAGATAAGACGCTTCTTTTGCAAGTTAACTGGAAGAACATACAAGACTGTAGCAGTAGCTGCTGCAGTAATTGTGATCATAAAAGCGAGTTGCTTAGGATGTACTAATGACAGCGCATAACCTTTTTGAGTACTAAATGAACAAGGGAATCCACATGACGACATCCAATGAAATGTGTATTCTGGTATCAAGAAACAGCATGGGGATAACTATTCACGCTGACTGAAGAGGACAGCCGAACAGTTCCTTATTAATTTCATTTATATAATCAACCCGAAGAGGACAGGCTAACATTTGTTTTTAAAAATAACCACCTTCTTGTAACGACAAGTTAACTGAAGAGGACAGTTCAACAATTCATTATAAAAATTTCCATTCATGCAAATGATGTGAATCTGTAAATCATTCATAACCTTATGCTCCTATCCATGTTTTGTATTACTAGCATGACATAATAAAATTACTCTATTATCGGTGTTAGATATTTGGCTACAATTCTCATACTTCCCTATCTTGACCAGGCACTGTTCCAAAGAGCAGCAGCAATGTTTCAGTTCAAATTTCAAGTACCCCAAAGATCGTACTGGTAAAATTTCTACACTCATTGCACTCAATTTTTTTTTCTTTTTGGCCAGGAAAAAAAATTGAATGCATAAATCAGAAGTATATGATGCATGATGAAGCTGGCACTAACCTATAATTTGTTTATGCAGGAGAAAACATACAGCAAATCTACGACAGAGAATAGTAGCCTTTCAAATGAATCATCAAGAGCATCTTCTTCTTCATCGTCGTGCTCATCCTTCTCGTCACTTGATGGCAGTAAATCGGTCCGACAGGAGCTTCCTTATACCGATGAGATCTTTGTGCAGAGGTCACTGAAGAACTCACCCAGTTTGAAGGGCACTGACATGAACTCTAAGCCTGGACATCCCAATGTCGCTTTCAGAGACATTGTGAAGGACTCTATCAACCGGGACACTGGGGGCCTAATGGTAAAAACCTCAGTGCAGGAGGCAAGGAGAAATGGGCAGTACAAGGACTCACCAAGGCCAGTGCTGCTCTCCAAATCAATGGATGGAAGCATTGTTATTGGGATTGATAGAAGCACAACTGTTCCTGCAAATGTCACAGAATCTAGCAGGCGCTTCCAGGAGCAGTCGCGCTTCTCATGTGACGATCGAAGACTCCTGCGCCCACCTGAAGCTCAGGAAAGCAAAAGGGCTTCCACAAGGCTGAAGGAGCTACCTAGATTGTCTTTGGACAGCAGGAAAGAATCTCTCAGTCCAAGCTCACGCCTGAAGAACTCTACTTACAAGAGAAATGATGATACACTCCTAGACACATCGAAGCCTCAAGATTCCCCAAGCCACAGGAGAGCCAGCAGTGTGATTGCCAAGCTGATGGGATTGGAAGAAGCAACAGTTGCTACAGGGGTGTTAATTGCTGGTGACTATGAGTGTTCAAGATCACCACGACCTGTCCATGTCACTCAATACGAGCAGCCATCACGTTCCCCAAGAAGCACCTGCAAGGATTCCTGTGTTTTGCAGCTGAAGGATGAGTCTTCTGTACTTCACACGAAGCCTTCCCCAAGAACTGTTATTGAAGCCGCTCCTTGGAGGCAGCAGGACAGAGGAGCAACCAATTTCAAGGCACCCCAACGTCAAGAAGCTGAAGTGAGACCAAGAACTGCGTCTATTTATGCTGATATAGAGAGGAGGCTAGGGGGTCTTGAATTCTTAGAATGTAATAAGGACTTCAGAGCACTCAGAATACTGCATGCAAAGGATCTTAAGCAGCAGAATGATAACAATGTCCAATCAGTGGCTGTTCAAAGGATAGGAGAAGATTTAAACACCAGCTCCAGAAATTTCCAGCCTCCCATTGTGGTAATCAAACCAGCAAGAACTACAGGGAAGCCAGGGGTTTCAGTTTCTTCCGTTACTCCCGTTTCAGGTCTTAGAAAGCCCAGAGATTTGCCTCTTGCTGCCAGAAATGAAACCAGCACAAACGAGAAGAACAATTCTCAGATGGCAAAATCTCAATCAAAGTCTGGAGAATCTGTCTGTAGTGCAAGTTCACCAAGGCCTACAGGTTCGTCAAGCCCCAGAATGGCCCAAAAGAAGGCGGAGTTTGAAAGAAGGTCTCGTCCACCAGTCTCACCAAGATCTCCAAGCAAGAGGTCCAATGAAGCTTCTTCCCCAAGAGGACGAACAAGATCAAAGCCTTCTCAAGAAAAGGGCCCTCGAGACAACGAGGTCTTGAAGAGTACAGGCAGAAAAATCAGCTTAGTAAAAGAAGTCGATGTCAGTGTTATGGATTGCCAAAATTCTCTGGCTGTCAGCTCATCATTTGGTCGAACAAGCAATACTACTGCAACATCAAGTCACAAGGTATAGAATAGAAACAACCGTAGTTAAGAACCATCTAGTTCTAACTTTGCTTACCATGTTGATTTTACAGCTAAGGTATTAACATAGTGAATAACATCTTTTGCCCTTTCAGGGTCCTTCAATTCTGGCTTCCGACTCACTGGAGAATATCCCAAGTCCTGTTTCTGTCCTCGACACGTCCTTCTATCACAAAAAGATCTCAGATTCATTCAAAGGTGAGAAGTTTATGCAGTAATTGATATGTGCTTTACTTCGCGGCATAAGGCAACTGGTTGTTTCCTGTAAGAACAATAACATCATATATCCTACTTTTTAAGTCTCATTCAATTCTGAATCCCATAGTGTTATGCAAAGGACAAGCATAGTTAGCTGTAAGTGTGTCGATAATGCTAGTGACAGGTAATCTGCAATTAAAGCTACCATGCTGATTGTGGTCCTACGGTTGGGAGGAACAATAGCAGGATGTGCACAAGAACAACAGTGCATGTCTGCAACCCCACAAGTAGCACTTGCTCATGCAGGAGCATGATGAATGTCTTTTGGTGTGCATACAAGCTACTGTAGATGTGACCACAAGTGTTCCCCTTTACAAATACACTTTAGTCTCAATGATTTGATGGATTTGTAGGTAGATAGCAATTTTGTGTCTTCTGTCGCCTACATGTTTTCTTCAGTTGAATTATCTGACAGTGAATTCCATATTTCTTTTAATACATAAATTCTTTCTGCATTGTATTTAATCATCTTCTGAATATACCCTTTGCTATTCATTCAGATGGTGAGATACATACTTCAGAGGAGTGCTGGAACCCAAACAGCTTGCCTGATACACCACAGTCGAAGACAAGCAGTGAAATCAGCCAGATTAAATCAGATAACTTGGAGGTCCTCATCCAGAAGCTTGAGGAGCTGCAATCGATGAGCGAAGAAGCTGCAAGCAACAAAGAAATCATGGCATCAGTGCCTTCAAACAAAGACCATCGGTTTATCTATGAGATACTCTCAGCATCTGGTCTTCTGCACAAAGAACTTTGTTTCACAGCATTTCCTGGTCAAAACCTCTCATCCAGTTACCCAATCAATCCGGAGCTTTTCCTCATTCTTGAACAAACAAAACCAGAATCCACACCAGTAATTCAACAAGCTAGCGGAGTCAAGAGAAGCTCCAAACCTTACACTGAAAAGATTCACCGAAGACTTGTATTCGACCTGGTAAATGAAATCATTGGTCAGAAGATGAACACAAGCAGATCCATTACTCTGCCAGTAAAGTTTATTCAATCAAGGAAGTTAAGTGGGTGGCAACTATTGAAGGATTTGTGTGCTGAGGTTGACAGGCTTCAGCTTGAGAACTCGGCATGCTCTGATGAGGGTGAGGTTGGATACATGATGTCATCTGAGGATAATGTGCTGGAAGATTGGATGAGTTGTGACACTGAGATACATGGAATGGTTTTGGATATCGAAAGATCCATCTTCAAGGACCTTATCGATGAGGTCATCAGTGGTGAGGCTACAGAGAAGGTGCAATTTGGAGAATGGAAGCTGCGGAGGCACCTGTCATTTAGCAGTATAAACTGAGCATGTCTTTTAGCTCTTATTTAAATTATCAAGGAGCTTAGTCACTAGTAAATGTAACCTTTTTGTATTGTTCTGAAGACTAAATTATAGGAGTATAAATCTTTAAAACTGTCTCCCCTGGCATCAGCACTAGAAGAAGCAAGTAAATGAATATAAAATATTCTTTATATAGCTCTTCTGAAGCTGTGATATTGTTTTGACCAAATCCTGTCGTTATTCTAGACTACACAGGCTATTGTTTCGTTAGGGGGTGATTGTTTGCTCGTATTGCCCAGCCTGGCTCGTATCTAAAGGGACAGGCTCACTGGAATCTGGTTGGTCATATATAGGGTAATTTGTTTGGTTGGTTGTTTGTAAAGAGATAAGCTGAGAAGAAATGACGTTTGGTTGTCTGCACGAGTTTAGCCTGTATGAGATAAAAAATAAAGAAAAATAAATTATTTAATATTTAACTTATGTATCTGCACTCTAATAACCTTTATTTTAACTTTATAGATGTTAATCTAATTTAATATATACTAATAAATAAATCATTTATTAATAGTATGGAACCTGTAAAAAAAAGTAAAGAATGTGTCACGCCACTGGAGCCAGGCCCGGCAGGAACGAAACGAAATTTCGTTTCTCTGGAGCCAGGCCACGGGACGCATTTTGCATCCGCTCAGCCTGGTCCGACAACCGCTGCAGGCAAGCAATCAAGCGTGAGCTGCACCTGACGAGCCTGGTTGGAGTAGAAACGACCAACCAATCACCCCCTTAATGAACGAGTCATAACAAGCATCAATTTCGCTTGATCTGCATCACTGTGCCTATTTTGTATGATAAGAGAAGGCTTCTAAATTCCAGGAACAATCACAGTGTTGTTCATAAAATTGTTTCTCGCCACTGCCAGAGTGGATGGCACCCAGTTGGAGTTCTAACCCGCTAGTCCCCAAACAGTTTACACATTCAAAAGAAATCAACAGTTCAAATCTGACATTTACACAGGCCACATTATCAATGAAATAAATCATTACCCGTCCCCCACAAAGTAAACTGAATCAATATTTTGTACGAACACAACATTCATGCGTTGCAGTGGAACGTCTGTAGAAACAAATGATAAAACTGTGCAGCATAACAACACTCAACGAGATAACTGTATGAGAGTCAGTACCAGATCATCTCGTACACCAGACATGGCACAGGACGCAAGCTGGGAACAGAGAGATGATTTGAACAGCGGGCATTTTCTGAAAGTGACAGAGCAGGGCATACCTCCAACCATGGACCGGCACGCACGCCAATCCTCAACAGTGTACACCCACAGTGAATAGAGTCAAGATTACAATGATCCTCCACCACTCAGACCGATCTGACCCAGAAAGAGATTAACAACAGCGACTGGCGCTTGTCAGCACTGTTAAGATCTCATCGCAGCTGTTAATCGTCGGAGATCCATCAGCCCGGACATGTGACCTGTAAAAAGGTCACGTGCAGTGAGTTTTGAGCCATGGAGAAGGACAGGAGGACCAGATCAGAGCCCGGGGCACATGCACACGGAACGCCGGCCATGGCACCGCACTCATCCTATCAACCACGCTCCATCGGCACCTATGGCGAGGAACGTATTACCTTCTTATCACACGCGTCAACATGCTGAGATGCCTCCTGACGATCCTCCATGCCACGGCCTGAAATCCCAAGTGCTCTACAGCAGTCCAGCTCCCACTTGCGCGCGTGCGCCTGGCAAGCATTTCGTCGAGCGCGGTGCGGGCGTGTCGCGGACAGTTCCGCTGGCTGCCAGGGACCGTCCCGCAACCATAGTTGATCCAAGGCCTCATCCCCTCCCTTGATCGCCTAATGTTGCAGTGCAAGGATGCCGCTGTGCTGTGGCGTTGTCGGCTCCCTTCAGCTGATGCCCATGTAGTTGATGCGTGGTGTTCCTCCTTCTCCCCCATGTAATTTTTCTCCTATGTTGATTTGTTGTGGTCTTTTGTACTGGCTCCCAACGGGCAGCCTTTGAACTCCTTGGCTCACGCCATGTTTCATCCATTTTCAATGGATTTAGGTGGGGAAATCTCCTCCCCTCCGTTTATCTTCAAAAAAAAAAAAAACCATGGTTATCGGGAAGAATATCTCGCCACCACACTTCTCACCAGATTTCTCTCCAGCAGACCAGCACCACCACAGCGGGCGCAAGAAGCAAGCGAGCTCCCCGGCGGCTGCCCGCATCGAGCACACCCCACCAACTGCGGGAGCAGATGCGCGGCAAGAGCAAGACCAAAAGACAGCTTTCCGGGAGCGCGTAGGCGGAAGGCAAGAGCAGCCGCGGTCCTGCTCCACCCCACTGGGCCGGCCTAGTTATATTGGGCCGTAATGACCTGAGCCCAAGATAGAAGAAAAAAAGCCACATGGGCCCCGCCAGCCCGTGGTGGGGATTGGGAATACGGAAAGAAAGAAACGAGTCGCCAGGTCGGACCCGGACGTCAGTGACCTTCCGACTTCGATCCCAAAACCCTCGTCCCTTTCCTTCTTATAAACCCTTTCGCCCTCTTCCTCTCCGCCCCGCCCGCCTCCAGCCCCAGCGTGTCTCCTCCGCCTCGCCCGCAAACTCGCTGCTTTTCGCGTCGGCGATTCGTGACGCTAGGGTTTTCCCGTCCCGTCGCACGCGGAGCGTCGTCGTCTCCAGGCGGCGGCGTCTCTTCGCCTACTCTCTTTTAAGGTACATAAGACATCCCCTCTTCTATCTGTTACGTGTCTTGATCTCTCCGCGTAGGCTGATAATGAGGGCTAGTTTCGGTGATCGGGTGGATTTTATTGAAGCCGTGTGTTTGTAGTGAATCTGTTGGTGAAGAATTTAGGGTTTGCGTTCTTTCATGGGTCAGGATTGGGTTGGGTCCCGCGCGTAGAGAGGTGGTGTGCGATAGGCGGGCCCTTTTTCGGTAGGTATGTTTGAGAATCGAGTTGCTTGTAGATTAGCATTACTATTTGTGATTTTGGGCTGGCGATTTTTATGATTTTGTCATGGGATCCTGTCTTTGTGATGGCGTGGCGATCAGTTTTTTTTTATTTGGTACTTTAGCACACAAATCTTGCGGGTAAGTGGTGAAAAAGTCCTCTGTTAGAACCTTATGTGTCAGCCAGGTAAAATGTTTTCTTAAATATAGTGTTGGTAGATTGGAGCATCAGATTCCACATAATGTTGCCAATAGGACAGATTTCTAGTTGATTTTCAGGCTATTAGGAAGCAGTCAGGTTCTTCATGCCATATGTGTAGAAAAATGAACCTTTTGACTCAGGCATTGCTTTATAGCGGTTGAGGAGTTCATAGCTTGATGCATGCCTAGGAGCTGCATTGAATTTCTGAAGCTATAATATATTTCGTTTCTGCTGTTTAATATTCTAGTCAGAAAATTTCCTTATCAGGAGCTGATGTAGTTTTTGTTGATTATGCTTCATATTTATGAGTAATCAATCCATCTCAGGGTTCTCAAGTACTAATTTCCCTATGTCTTGTGTGCAGCAATGGCCCTGCATGACAATAGCACGGCCCCTGCATATAGTCCACAGCAGGTAATTTTTTTTTCCTCCTGTTGTGTGGACCAACTACTGATAATAGTCTGTTGACTGAATATTTATGGGTCATCTTACAGGTTGCAGCTGCATTTGTTAACCAATACTACCAAACTTTACGCAACTCACCAGAGCATGTCCATCTGTTCTACACCGACTCCAGCACTCTTAGTCGTGAAGATTCTAATGGAAATATGACATCTGTAACTACAATGCATGTAAGTCCTCTGCTAAATTATAATAAGAAAGCTGTTAATTGATTTTTTGAGTAGATTATGGAATAAAGCTTGGTTCTGTTTGCAGAAGCTCAACTTTCATTGATATGTTCTGGCAGTGCTAATTTTAGAACACTTCTGGCAGTACTAATTTTAGAACACTTTCAATTGTCACATTGAGGCCAGCAATGTGCTCTTGTAACTGAATGCCACCTGTATTTATGACTTAGCATCATAAAAGTTTTGACCTATACTGAGTATGAATTATCGTATCGGTTATTAATATGATTATATGACAATAAGGCACTAGAGGCTTTGAGTCTTGAATTTATTTTTATTTTTCTGATCAATAATAAATTGAGCAAGGTCTTAGGTGACAGCAACTCATCTTTTTTTTTTCTTAAGACTAACTGGTTTTCTAATTAGTTTCTTATTTTTGTGCTTGAACAGGGTATCAATGCGCAGATTATGTCTACTGACTATGTTGGCTATTTGATTGAATTACATACAGTTGATACACAGGCATCCTATGTTGGTGGTGTGCTAATTTTGGTTACTGGGTCCTTTACTGCACCTGAAGCTGTGAAAAAGTTTACACAGTCATTCTTTCTTGCTCCACAAGGAAAAGGAGCATATTTCATTTTGAATGATATGTTCAGATTTGTATCAGAGATGCCATCAACTGTTATAGATGAAGCCTTGGTTAATCATGATAATGAAAGCACACAGGGAGTCACCTTGCCAGCCAAGTCAGGTATGGAGTATGCATTCAATATTAATTTTTTTAACTAATTACAATGAGGGAAACCCCAGCTGTTGCACATTCAGATTTCTTCTAGCTAATCTTTTCTGGCATTTAACTATTTGGCCATAAACAGCTTCAGCTGCGGAGAGCACGGTCCCAGCAAGTTTGCCTGTCAATGATGTAGTATCAAGTCCCACCGCGAATGGTGTTGCTCCAGTTAAAAATGATACTGGTGTTGAGGCATGTAGGAACACAGTAAAAAATGTAGAGATGCCTGAGGCTGCTTCTACTCCTACCCCAGCTGTGAAGGGCGCAACTACTCCTGCTCCAGTTGAGAAGGCTGCTTCTGCTTCAGCTGAGAGGGCCGCTCCTACTACTGCTTCAGCTGAGAAGGCCGCAAAATCTCCAGCTGAGAAGGTTGCTCCAGCTTCTGCTTCAACTAAGGATGGTACCAAGAAGACTTATGCATCAATTGTGAGTTCTTGCACTTCTTATTGGAAGTATATCTATGATACTTGAATTTTTTTGGATCATGCAATGCATTATATTGCTATATTAATGATTACGGCCTGCTGTGAATTGACTTTTTACAGGTTTCGGACATGAGGGTGAGTGCACCACCTGCACCTGTATCTACTGTCAAGACCAAGCCTAGACCACATCCAAGGGCAGTTCAAAATGTTGAGAAACCTGCGACCTCTCCAAAGCATGCCCAAGCTATTAATACTGCACCCTCAGACAAGAAAAATATTCCTAAAAGCAAGACATCTGATGGTTAGTTCTTTTTCATTCTCCAGTCACTTCTTTTCAGGATGTGGCCTTGTTTTTATATTGTTACCTTATTCTACAGAGCCAGGGTACTCCATTTTTGTCAAGAATTTACCTTACAATGCAACTGTTTTAATGGTTGAACAAGAGTTTAAGAAGTTTGGTGCTATTAAACCCGGTGGTATTCAAGTCAGAAACCGTCAGGTTGGTGGTCAAACTTGTAGATTTATCCTCTGCAAATTGTTTTGTTAATGACATTGTAAACATGTTGCTGCAGTTTGATGGTTTCTGCTTTGGCTTCGTTGAATTTGAATCACAGCATTCCATGCAAGAAGCGCTTGAGGTTAGTTTAGACCATGCTTTTGAATTTTTTATTCACACTAATAGTGGCACACTAAAGTTAAATCTATTGCTAACTGTACTCATTTAGTATTTGGATTTTGGACCTGACTGCTGAAAAGCGCTTTTGTGATTCTAATATTTGAGTATTTGAACTATGTTCTTTTTAGCGAAAAAAGATTTAATATATTTCATAGTATCTACTAATATTTCTCTTTATTTTATAGGCAGGAACAGTTTATTTTGGTTCGATAGAATCATACATTGAGGAGAAACGAACAACAACACGGGGTGAGCAAGCATTCTCATCTAGTCACCAAAATTAGAAGTTTTGATCAATAATTCTGTTTAGGCTACCATTTGCAACATTCTTTAGTTTGCAGTATAGAGCAGTGGATGTTCTCATTTCTTTGGTTCTCATTTTGGTTGAATCCATTTGATTTGCAGTTGTCAATGGCGTTGTCACTCGTGATGATGACAAGGGCAATGCTGACGGCAGTCGGTTCCAGTCTGGTAGAGGTGGTTACCAAGGGGCAAACTTCAGGGGATGGGGAGATGGCTATGGAAACAACGGCACCTACCGTGACGGTGACAAGATGAGGAACGGGTACAGAAATCAGAACGATTCAGGCCGTGGCCAAGGACCGCAAGGCAACGGTTACTATCAGAACAAGAACGGTGGCTACCATGAGAATGGACATGGGTATCATCAGAATGGCCACGCCAAGAATGTGAACCAGCAACGCCGCCCAGTCAACAACAGCAACGGAGCGAACGTGGTAGTGGCAGCGAAGAGTTAATTTCCTCGTCGATATTTACTCTGAACCTATCCCTAGGAACTAGGAGAAGTAGGTGGTGGTTATTTTGGCCCCAGTTCAGTATGACTCTTGTTATGCAATGGTATTTTGTCGATTTTCAAAGCTTCTTTCTGGTTAAAGCAATTGTTAATTCTTATCTCAAATTGAGCAGACCTGTTTAGCCGTGTTAGCAAATTGCATCATCTCATGTTCAATTGGGCAATGGAATTTTTAGGGTCTTGCGGGTCATTGAAAGTGTCATTGCTGGGCAGCCTGTCCACAGGTGTCTCTTCTGGCTTGGCATCGACTGTTAATGTCGTAGGGAGGTGTGAACAGGCCGCCCTCTACTTTGGGCCGGGCCACCGTGTAAGGCTGGCGGCCGTCGCTTTCGCGAACACAACGCGCGTCGCATTCACTGGCCTTTTTCTTCTTACCGGGCGCGGCATCAAATCTCCGGCCACGATCCGCTCGGTAGCCCGCAGGCGACACATGTTCCCAGCTCCGCGGTTGCGTCGCGACCCTGACCTGTGACCCGTCGCCAGCACCAGATATTTCCCTCCTGGATTCCATTCCCCGTCGCGTGCGTGTGCCGGAGGCGGATTAGGAGTACATGCCACAGTGTGTGGCTTGGAGCAACTTGCACCCGCCGGCCGGCCACATGAATTATGGCACGAACGCACACCGGTGGACCGAGCCGTCCAGCAAGTTGCGCAGCGTATTATAGAGCCACCAGGTGCATGCACGCGCACAGCCGCAGCCGCGAGAGCCAACAATTTGGCGTCGTGGCGACACTCAATCGTGGCCGTAGATAACATAAACTATTACACATACATCTTGGTCCGTCGATAAAAATTTACCTACAAGCTAAAATACTCCTCACTTCTCAAAATATAAGTATTTTTAGATTTAATCAAAGTCAAATATTTATTACTTTGACCACTAATAATATATTATTAATAATATTTTTTCATATAAAAAATATGAGTAAATTTCACAAAACTACGTGTATTTTATCAATATTATCACAAAACTACAGATTTAATTTATAATTTCAAAAAACTACAGATTTTATATTTAATTTATCACAAAACTACAGATTTAATAATGACAATGTTTCTAAAATTTACTGTACCAAATATGTAGTTTTTTAAAACTATAGGTTAAACATGTAGTTTTGTGATAATATTGCTAAAATACATGTAGGTTTGTGAAATTTACTCAAAAAATATTTTTTAAATTCATCATAAAATAAGCTTTCATAAAAATTATATTTTTATATTAGAAATTATGTAATATTTTCTACTTGATATTATTAGTAAAAGTTTAAGACATTTGATTTTATCTAAACCTATAAATACTTATATTTTAGAACGGTAGGTAGTAATTTGAAGATGTGCAGACATGCAAACCATAGGGGGGCTTTGCATTGGGTGCTAACATGCATGTGATTGTCACATGTTTATTAATTATGCTGATAATAAAATCATCTTGAAATAAATAATAATTTCCTTTCACACAAAAGAACACTTTTCTCAACTCGTACCATACCTCGAAGAACAAGGTAGCTGTCATTTTTACATATACTAATTCAAAATAAGGTACTTAAATCATTCTCGTTGTCTCCACCCATCATTAAAATACTATATCTCCATGGTGAAAATGCATGCAAGACATTGTACTATCCTTTTCCAAATATTGAGCAATTGACATACACCTCTATTACTTTTATCACATATTTGTCCTGCTAATAATATGATCATGATAACCATTTACATGCTCAGAATAAACTGCTGGTGCTAAGAGATGGCTCGAGGTAACAAATTAAAGAGAAAAATTTAGTGCAAAACAGTTTTTAATACAAAGGGACAAACTACTCGTAGGAGGAGGGTCCACATGTATAGGTTTGCAGAAAGCTCCTAAGAAAATTAGCTTCTCGTAAAAAAATCTCTCCAGCGCCCTTGCATTTAAACGGTTGTATTGCAATCTGATGACCACAAATGTTTGTTTGCATCGATTGCACTGAAACTGCTTTTGGACTAAATTTTTTTCCACAATTTAAACCGAGTTGCCATTTACACACTACTACTTCAGAAATCAGAAATAAGATACTTTCTCACATCTCTATTGCATAGAAAAACAGCATGTCATGCACTTGCTAAACTTAAAGCCACTCATATTTCACAAAATTGTAATGACATGTATCAAATTAATCTTTAATTGAATGAATTTGATATATGGCATTATAATTTTGTAAACTTTAAAATATGTCATTGATGTAATGATAGATGAGACTCTGCAAGTGAATGACACGTAGATTCGAATGGTATATTTTAAATTTTATAAAATTATAATGACATGTATCAAATTAATCTTTAATTACAGTACCTTAGTTGAACCGTTCCTTTTTAGCAGTATTCTATTGCCACCAGATTACACACCACTAGTAACCACTAGTACCAGTTGCAGAGCAAAAAGATTCGGGGAAAAATAATGCAACTTGGCGCCGGGTAACGGGACCATCCAACGGCGGGAAGCCACGGCGAGAGTTAATTATTGGCCCGTTTGAATCTGGCAGCGTCAAATCGCCGACCTCCGATTTTTTTTTTTCCGTTCTCCAATTCTTCAATTCTGTGGCCAACATCGTACAAAATCGACATCCCTAGGATTCTGCTCCCCGCCTCCCGGATTTGCCGGATCGCCTGAGAACAGGGGCGTTTGTAGCTCGTTGTGCGCACGGTCTTGTGGCCCGTCTTCCTCCGTCATGGAGCAATGGTTTGCGGCAGCGACTGAGGTTATTTCACAGTCGCTCGTCAGCGGTCAGCACGGATAGCTGATTTAGAGTTCAAACGGCTTAGAGCTTTTCCTGGTCCAAAGGGTTCTCGCACCACCTTTGACACCTTACTTCATTGTTTTCTCATTGGCTTTAACAATATGTGGCGAAAACACTTGTCTAGAAGAAAATTAAATTATAATAGTGATCAAAAGTTTTATTGTTAGAAATTGAGCTAACAAGGCAAAATGCTGATAGTACTTGTAAAAACAAGTGTATAGTAAGTGCAAATTTATTTTTCTACTTTTCAAGAGGGACGTAAAAATACAAAACAAAACAAGTTAAACCGTTATCTCATGCTTCTATATATTTCTATTTTGAAAGTCAAGTCATTCTTTCCTTTCATACGCTCACCCGATAGTGTGAAACTTACACTATCTAGATTAGACACGCTCACAAATTAATATAGAAGAACGAACTAAAGAAATATGGAGATAAAGAAAAATTCTTTATGACGCACCACGTGATCGGACATCAGTAGGCATGAACAAAACAAACTTGGTTATTTTCCCTTGTGCTTCATGTTTTCTGCTTCGAAGTTTTGAGTCTTCTCTTGCACGATAAATAGTTTGTTGTGTAGTGGAGTATAGTCTTTTTCTCTTTTGTGCACTTCACTTGTTCAAAGTAGAAATGTGCACTCAAAATACTCACAATTCACTTTTTCAAGATAGAAATTTACACTGAAATACTCAAAGATAAGCATAAAATATGGAGATATGAAGAAAGCACCCCATAATACTCACAAGAGCAGCCAAAACAAAACTGACGACTACTTGTGAGTCTTTTTTTTCGTGATTCATTGCTTTTCGTTTCTAAAACATAATTGTTTTGTACAAGAAAAAAAACTTTTTGTCTGATTTTCTCGTGCACTTCATCTGTATAAAAAGTTAACTTTAGCCAGTGAAAATTAAGAAACGCACGCTCAAAACGCGGAAAAAAGACGCATGAAACCGGGGCATGAAACGTCAGTCGCCCAGAGCCAGCAAAACAGAAATACCGCCCGCACCGGATCCGCGCCCGCCCACCGTTCCGGGACCACAAGCGGACACTATCCTCCATCCACTTGTTCGCGGGACCCACCATTCTCGAGGACAGCCAGGCATGCATCTGTGCCGTCCGTTCGGCCACGCGCCGCCACCTCCCGACACGTGGCCTCCTCACGCCAGTACGTCGCCGTCACCCCGCCCGGCGTGACGTGCCTACCCACCGCTCCCTGATCCCGTGCAGCCCGACCGCACGTCACCCGCCGCACCACGTGACCGACTCGCGAGCCCGACACGTCGCGGTCTCCACGTGTCATGCGGGTCGAAAGAGACATGGGCGTGCGTCCGGTAGACTGCAGCAGCAGCAGCGCGGTGAGGCGCCGAGGCCGAGGCAGGTTGGCCTCGGGGGCTGTGAGCTGTCGCGGCGCGGGGCCCGCAGGGTTGCCGTGCCCCCGGAGAAGCCACGTGGCGCGCGATGCGGCGGCCAGCCTGCAGCCCCCGTCTCTCGCGCGGGGCCTGCTGCGGCCTTAATGGGCTGCTGGAGCAGCGTGTCGCTGCGGATAGGGTCCCGCGTCTCCTGTGTAGACCCAGAAGTGGGGCGGCCGCTGCAGCCATTCTGTTTGGGTGCCACTTGCAGGCTAGGCCTACTAGGCCATGTAGCATGCCTGCCCCTACGGCCGTGCTAAGAGCCGTTTTTCGCATGGCTCCAACAAGCTGAGCCGATCCCAAACCAGTCGGTGGAGCAATCCTACCGGCTCGAGTTACTGCTCAGTCTGCTCTTGGCCACTCGAAATGGATTGGTAATTTACCATCACTTTGATCGACTGTACCTGATGCGACGCTATTACTCCATTCAGTATATATAAAAAAATCTGTTTTTAACAAATAATACAATTTTCAAATTTCAACTTTAATTCCTGTTTTATGAAAATATTTATAAAAATATATACGTATATTTTAAAACAAATCTAGCAATATAGTTTTTACATCTCTACACTTACTAAATTAAAAATTATTTGTATTTTATATTTCTAATGTTTAACCAAAAACTTATCCAAAACGAAGTATGATGATAATTCAATACTGTTTAAAAACGGTGTCATTAATTCAATACTGTTAAAAACGGTGTCATTACTCCTTTTTCTCATGAGTCAATGTCACTATTGCGAGGTACATATCATCATAGTAATGCTATGTTCGGAAACATAGAACAAAAAAAACATTTTCATCTTCTAAAAATATTTCATATATAATAGTAGGGTAACACATATATAACATAAAATATTGGATGTATAATAGGATTGCTAGTATGTTGTAATACTTTTCTAACAATGTATAGTTTCCACTTTCATGTCAATTTAGTGGATTTTCACTCTAAAATTAAATAATTCACATATACCTTACGACATTAGAAGATATCATTTTAAAGATATAAGAGTATTATTTACTCCATTTCACAATCCATGTTATTCACCACCGAATACTCAGTCCCCCGTTTCCACCACCGAACTCCTGGCCCACCATATCCACCACCGAACATACCGCACATCATATCCGCCACCGAACACATTGCCCATCGTATCCGCCACTGAACACACTGCCCACCGTATCCATCACCGCCCACACCGACCACCATATCTGTCACAGAACACACTGAAGACTCGGCCCAACGTATCCGCCACCAAACACACCACCCACCATATCCGCCACTGAACACACCGCCCACTGTATTTGCCACTGGGTACACCGTCCACGGTATCCACCACCAAACACCGAACACCCCGCCCACCGTATCCACCACCGAACACACCGCCCACTGTATTTGCCACTGAGTACACCGTCCACCGTATCCACCACCGAACACCGAACACCCCGCCCAACGTATCCGCCACCGAACACACCGCCCACCGTATCCGTCACCGCCCACACTGACCACCGTATCCGCCACTGAACACGTCGCCCACGGTATCCGCCATTGAACACGTCGCCCACTGTATCCGCCATTGAACATGTCGCCCAGCGTATCCGCCACCTAACATGCCGCCCAGTGTATCCGTCTTCAAACATATGTTCTCTCACCTATCTTCTTTTGGGATTCTTGCTATATATTCAACTGCCCTCTCAGACTCTTTTGCCTATCTCCAACCCATAATTCCCCATCCATCTCCCCCAATGAGAGTTTGATATGGAGTATCGTCGCCACTATGCGAACCTTCAACAAGGATGCTTTGTCCATTCATGGATTCAACATCATTGAAGCTACCATCTTCGGTGTCTTTCATTGTGAAATTGGATTTGTTGTTCTTGTTTTTTCTCCTTTTTATGATTCGCAATTTCATATCCAATCCACTATCGATTGATCTCTCTTACCTTTATTAGATCGCTTGCATCCTTATTCATTTAATCTTAAGGCCTCTGATGCTGTTCTTTTTTGCCATCTTCAATCTAATTAACATTTGTTATTGTTGATTTGACATCATAACACTAGATCGCTGATGCACTTTTTGAGGCAATCTGCTACTCGAATTAAAATCGATGTTTACCATTTGACGAAAGCTAGATATATGCTTTCCTCTTTAGAGTGCATCGTCAACCATCAATCACAGGTAACAATATTGTACCTTATTTGTTATGGTTTGATCCTTTAATGTATGTATTTGTTTTCAGATTTTTAGTTTCAGCTCTTACCCATACTTCTCTCTCTTTATTTAAAAAACTCATTGCTAATAGAGAATATTTTTATTGATGTTATGTCACACCACCAGCTCTTAATTACTAGTAATATGTTTGTTAACCCTATAACTAGGATCACTATTGCTATTGTAGATTGTAAGTGTTCTTTGTGAAAACTACCATAGTTCATCCAACATATTGTAATACTCTACTATATATATAATATGATCTAATGATGCTCACATGTCGTGTTTCCTATATGACCAGGCACATCATTGCACATAAGCACCTCTACGAGGCATCGGAGTTAGATCACATATGGCGGCTCTCAGGAATTGCCGCTGGCATTGCTTGCACATGCAGAGAATCTACTTGAGTTCATTGAGTTTCGGTGCTCTAGCCACTTGCGCTTTGCATCATATGCCTCTTATCTGCATAGCCCTCTAATAGAACCAAGCCTTGCTTCATACTCGGTTGGCAAAGAGGAAGGGTAGTGGAGAGACACAGAGATCAATGTTGTTGAGGTCCTCGCCTTGCTGCTAGATCAACGCATGGAAGAAGACCATGCTAGGCACTGTTTCTTGGCGTCCCGCGTAGAGTCTATGCCAAAACAGTCACAAAGGAGGCAGACTGAGGCTTAGCTCGATGTCGTCATACTCATCGTCGACCGCACTCCAAGCCCTATGCTTCTACACGCTGGCCACACGACCGACCCTTCCTAACAAGCCTCTCGAAACCATAGATAAGCACCCTGATGCATCTCCTTTCTTAAAGATGGCTCCATTATACTGCAATCAAATCTACTAAGGTAAACTCTAACCCCAACCTCAACAATGAGATGGTACAAAGATAATTCTAATAGTTTAATTGTACCAAGTGATTCAAATTCTTTAACATTTCTCATTTAGTAATAGCCATAAAAAAATGTCAAATTTGTAGATAAATTGCTCTGTTTAAACTAGGAAAACTATTTTATAATTTATTGAACCAGTGTAGATATAGATCTTATGCATTTTTTTTGATAAAAACACACCTTTAGATAAATTTTGCAGAATTTGTGTTAGATTAGCATTTCTAGAAGGTGTTATCGGTAATTACGAGGAGGTTTTGGGGTCTTTTCACCTCCCACCAATAGCCGGGACCACATCAGAATCCTCCGGAACCTGTCAGGCCCGACACCCCCACAGCACACTCGACACGTCAAACTTTTCGAAGCCCCCCCACAGCCCAGCCGAGCCGATCCTTCCCCAAGACTCCACGGCTCGGCTCGTCGCCGCGCAACACGTGTCTACGCTGTCCGACGCGTGGCCACGCTCGCTCGTAGTCCCATCCAACTAGCCTGCCCCCTACAAAAGCCAATTTCAATTCCAGTTTAGTCGCCGAAAAAAATCAGGGAAAACTCTATTTTTGTTTAATTGAGGCGAAGCAAAGCGATTAGAGGGAGCGGCGCGAGGGACTGGGAAGGCCTCGTCTCCTCTGCTCTCTTCTTCCTCCCGTGCTCCGGCTTCCAATCACTGTCGGGGTGAGCAAGATCTGCCTGCTCGAATTCCGGTTTGTTCATCGTGTTCGCTCGATTTCGTTGCTCGGATACCGGTTTTTGGTTTTTGCAATGCTTTGTGCTTCGGGCCTCCGGCGCGCGAATCCTCTGTTGTTTGTGGAGGAACTCGCCGCGCCGGAGAGTTTTTTTTTTTTTTCTCCGTAAGCAGTCGTGTGTTCCTGCAGCTCGCTTGGGCAAAGCAAGGTGCTGCCGGTTTCTTCTGTGAATTGTTTGTGACTGAAACGAGTTTGGTTGGTGTGCCGGAGTGCTTCCATGGCTTCAAGGGACTTCCTTGGCGGGTTCGGCCGGGAGGCCGGTGCTCAGGACGATAAGGCTGGCAGCGCCGCCGGCGGCGAGTCGGACGACATCGAGCTGAGCCTCGGCCTGTCTCTGGGTGGTTGTTTCGGGACGGACCCCACGGGGGACGCCAATAAACAGCGCCTCGCGCGCTCTTCCTCCATCGCGTCGATCTGCACGCTGCCGGACGTCGGCAGCGAAGACCTGGCCACCGCGGAGCCCGCGCCGCCGCTGCTCCACCGCACGTCCTCGCTGCCGACCGAGTACGACGAGGCTCGGTTCCAGCGCAAGGCTATGCAGTGCCAGAGGCGCCTCGCGGCCAAGCGCAAGCGGCTGGAGCGCCGGAACTCAATGAATTCCAGCAGGTCCTCCGCCGGCGCCAGCAGTGCCAGCCGCGACGACAACCAGGAGCCGACCGGCGGGTTCCAGCTCCGTCGCACCTCGTCCAGCCTGCCGGAGCAAGGTGACCTCTCCACTGTTCCATCCAGCTGAAATTTTCCTTTCGTTCCCTTTTCTTGGTCGCTTGTTCTTGAATGGGCGCGCGCAGGAAGGTTGCCTGCGTGTGTAGATTTGGTTGGGCAGTGTTCGATTCCGTTAGGTAGCCAGGTAGGAGATGCGTAAGCAGAGATCTAGGTGATGCAGGTTTAAATGTTTCATGGATCTTTGGCTGTGGCTCTGCTTGTGATTTCGGTTACTGTCCCTGATGTCATAAGATTGTTCAGGAGCTGTCCTTTGTTGCGTTGCCGCGTTCAAAAGAAGCCGTGGTGATGTTGTTGATGTCTGTGATTTGGACACCGGCGTTAGCGAAAGGAGGGTTGCTTGGGGTGTCCCGATCTTGGCATCGTAGGAACTTGCTGTCATGTCCGCATCGCCTTCTTCAGTGATTTGGGTAGACTGTTTTAGACGTTAGCTTTTGCAGTAGATATGAACTGCCATTTTCAGATAACGATGATATGATAACAAAATTAAATGGATTGATTTGATAAAATCAGCTGTATGTGTGTTTCGGTTGCTGTCACTTGCAGAAGTTTGTTTTATGCACTGGTTTAGTGAGATGTAATAGTACAAAGTAGGTGACCTCTGTTGTTAATCTGCATTTGCGTTGATATGGGAGTAGATCATTAGGAGTACTAGGTAGCGGTAAGTGTGATCAGTAGAGACTGATAATTGTCCCAGCTGGTTCTTGTGTTCCGCTTTGTGCGCACTGTCCATTGGCAGAGTTCAGTGTGATGGAAAACTTCACATTGGTGGTACAGTAGGTCATCTTCCTTGCCCTTTTTGTGACAGAATTTCTAACATTTTCAGCAAATGTGTGCCATCTGACTTGGGGTCCCGTATTCTGAAAGGATCAGGTGTGTTTTTATGTTATTCTTCCAACGCTGGCATCTGACAATTTATCTGCGCCTTTGATGTTCTCGATCAGCCGGCAGTGGTAGTGGTGGTGCATCAGCGATGAACACGTCTTCAGACCACAGCAGCGGCCAGACCCACAACAACAACAGCGGCAGCAGCAGCAGCTCCCTTCCTCCGACGCCATCTTCTGGGCCTGCTCGGCCGCCGAACAGCAGCGGCGGCGGCGCGAGGGAGCAGCAGCAACATCCGGCGCCGCCGCCGCTGCGCACGCTCCGCTCGCTGACGATGCGGACCGCGAGCACGGGCGACTTCCGGAGGACGATGATGGAGGAGATGCCGATGGTGTTCTCCCGGCTGGACGGCCCGAACGCGCGGCGCGTCGACGGGTTCCTCTACAAGTTCGGCAAGGCGAACGACGTGCGCATCGTGTGCGTCTGCCACGGCAACTTCCTGACCCCCGCCGAGTTCGTCGGGCACGCCGGCGGCGGGGTCGAGGACCTCGCGCACCCGCTCCGCCACATCATCATCAACCAGCAGCCGTCCGAGTTCTTGTGAGCGTTCGTGCTGGAGTGTACCTGGGTAGAAGGAGGGCTGGAGATGGCGGGGCAACCGAAGCTTAAAACCTGTTTTTTTTTCATTTTCTAGTAGAGTTTTTACTTGGTCCAATTATCGGAATACACTATTAGTTATGCTTAGGTATTCCCTGCCACTGTCAAAGGGATGCAGTGCAGGGCCTGAGATGGTTGCTCTGTAACAGCAAAGTTAAAGGGAGTGAACATATCCGAGAGGTTAACAGTGCAATGTCCTGAGTACTAGATCTAATGGTAATTCGGTGGAGGCGCTCGACTGATGTGTAGGTAGCCTTGGAACAGTGCGTTCTAGCAATCTGGCAGAGAGACCACCAAATCTCACAGTTGTACTAGAGTATCCTACTAGGAGCCTGAAAAATCCAAGAACGAAGTGGCAGGAACGGCCACACTGCCCGTGGAAATTGTACTATCCGCCCTCCATGATTGCCCGTCGCGAGACGCCTACTCATCATCATCATCATCGCCCTCTTGATTAGGTGCACCCTTCGCGTCCGATGTGACGGCATCCAACCCTTGATTCTTGGACACGCCGTCGTCGTCACCGCGCCGGCGTCGGACGATATTTTTCAGCCGAGGCGGCGCGGAGACCGGACGCGTGTTCCGGCCATTTCCGACGCGGGCCGTGCGTGTGGACTGCTGGTGCGGCGGTGGAAGTGTGTCCCGTGATGGCATCATCACCGGACATGCGCGACGGTGTGTGGATGCCACGATCGTTTGTTTGGTTTGGAAGGATACAGGCTGCGTTCGCGTGTACTGGCATGATCAACCGGTGCCACGCAGTTTGGAAGGGCTTGCGCTTGCATCCGGAAGGGAGAGATAGATGTATAGAGATATACAGAGATATAAATAGATATTATCTCTATTTTAAAATATAATTATTTTTAAGTTTAAATAAAATTAATTTTTTTTAACTTTTACTAATAATATTTACAAATATACATAATTTTTAACATAAAAATATAATTTTTACGAAAGCTTATTTTATAATGAATTCAAAAAATATATATATTATATAATAAAACATCATTGCTTTCTTAATTATTAATAGTTAAAGTGAAAAAAGTTTTACTTTAATTAAATTTATAAATGCTTATATTTTGAAACAAAGTAACTAGATGGATATAGCTCATGACGTGTCCACCAACACTTATACTGGTAGCTGATAAAAACACGCGCGTGCCCGTAGAAGTAAACCTTCCGCTTTTTCTAGAGCAAGATTAGTACAAAATATGTATAAGTTCAGTATGTTCTAGCGGCAGAAAAGGAGACATCAGTACTCACTGCTGACTCAGCTAGTTGTGAACAAGCAACTATTAACTTCCGAAAGTAGTTTTTGTGGTCTTTTATCAACCAACAGAGAATGTTATTTTTTTCATTATGAACGAGTACTTCCATTTCCTAATTGATTGGTCACGTTAGCATATTTTCCTCAACCTAGAATACAATGTTGTGTAACACCATTTAGCATCCAGAATAGTACTGCAAAGCGCTTTCTCTTTAGGAAGCTCTTTTTTTCGATGAAGCAGAAACTCGGTGTCCGGTTAAGCTTGAATTGAGACCCTGTTTAGAACGCAGAAATTTTACAGAAAATTCACAAAAATCAGTTCAATTTCACTTAAAAAAAGCGAAGGCATTAAAAAAATTCCTCCGTTCCAAACAGAGCCTTAACAGAGCGGGCCTCTTGCAACTCTGTACAGCCCATAATGCCTCCTGTCTCGGCTTCAGGCCCAACCCACTGTGCCGTACACAGCCGAAGAAAGCCCAACATTTTATCACAAGGGGAAAAAAAAAGAAGTCGCAACGTACACATCATTAAGCAGCCACAAGAAAACTGTTGTCACCAATAAATCAAATTTAAAAACATCAAACCATAATTCAGTGTGCAGACCATAAGACGTTAATGGGCATTTAGAAACATGGTATCAAGAGTCAGGTACTTTTACAGTGATTGAGAGGTAATGGTACCTCTTCCTCCATTAATGTCAGGCATTGATTTTTAAAATTTAGTACCCATCACTTTTGGTACCGTCAAATTAAATTAACTTTTACTAGATACCTCTCTATTTTTAACCATCATATCTAATCAAATATATGAGTGTGGTTAACTTCAAACATTCTAATCAATCTTTAAAAAAATTATGAGGCAGGTACCGAACTTTTCTTTAAGGTTACTTCCTGTATGACACTCTACTCTGGTGCTGCTGTCTAATACTGATTACATTTGGGTTGTGTACAAACTACACTGGATACACACTAAAGAAATAATAGAGCACAAATCAGTCAATCTAGAATGATATCTTTGGCATTATGATTGTTAATTTACATCTGCTAAGCCTTATCTGCAGATACATTAGTGAAAGACTCAGGAGGACTATTATACAAAGCTGCCTACAAGGTGAAATCTAGTCAAACAGATGATTAGGAAAAAAAAAATCATCAAGGGCGAAGATCATGGCTATCTTTACCTTCTGCATGTTGAATGTGTAAATCCTGCAAGCTTTATCGACGTTCATGAATTGGAGGCTGTAGTTGCTTCAAACATTGAACGACCTGCTTCATAGTTGGCCGTATAGAGAGCGAATCAACAGTGCACATCACTGCTAAATGCAATGTCTCTGCCAAGTCATCGTGTGGGCCAACATCCCACAGACCATCAACGAAGAACTCATGAGCACGGCCTTGGCGAAGCAGCATGCATGCCCAAGCAACTATGTTAAACCCATTACCATATAGCGAAAATGATGGATCCAAGGCTTTCTTGTCTGAGATTAACTCCATCAGGACAACACCGTAACTATAAACATCAACTTTATCAGAAACACAAGAAGTCATCGCATATTCTGGAGCTACATATCCAAAAGTTCCAGCTACACCAGTTGTTGCATGTGTTTCTGAATTTCCCAAGAGCCTCGACAGTACAAAGTCTGATAGATAAGCATTATAGTTTGTATCCAACAAAATGTTGCTGGGCTTCACGTCCCGGTGAAGGATCCGAGGAACACAGGTATCATGTAGATAAGCAAGTGCCTTGGCAACGTCCAATGCAATCTTGTGCAGCATTTTCCAGTCTATTGGTCTCTTTGACCTCTCCTGTATAAACCTCTCGAGATTTCCTCCAGACAAGTAATTATATATGAGATACATTTTGGACTCACCAAGATGGTAGCCTACCAAGGTAACAAGATTGGGATGTCTTAATCTCCCTAGGGTTTTTATCTCAGCATGAAACTGTTGAGCTCCCTGAAATCTCCCAACAGAGAGTCTCTTAATTGCAACCAGCACTCCAGGTGAAATTTCAGCTTTGTAAGTGGCTCCAAAGCCACCACTTCCAATGCAATTGCTAGCGTTGAAAATTCCAGTAGCTCAAATAACCAGTTTCATAATTGATTGGCACACCAATATCTTGGAAGATTGTAACTTCTTTTCTTCTAGAAAATCGACCTGACATTCGAGGAGCACACTTCCTTGTGTAAATGAAGAGCACAATCAGTGCAAGGAGGACAGAAACGATGGCTGTTGCAGATGTTATAGAAGCTATTTCAATTGCATTGAACGAATTGTTCCCTCCTTCATTATGTGGGTCTGAAGGTGCTGTGTCATTGCAGTCATTTGAATTCAAACCACGGCTCTGCTGAGCAGCTGAGGGCACAGCCAAAGTGTACACATGACAAGATTGCAGTAAAGGATTCCCAATAACACTGTCACAGCTAACCTTGTTGCCATTCGTTGGCACCGGACCAGACAAATTGTTGAACGACACATTAAACATGGTAAGTGATGCTGAGTTAGCAAACCCTAACGGGATTTCCCCAGTAAGCTTATTATTGTCAAGGAAGATTGCAGTAAGATTTTTTAGATCAGCAAGGGCATCAGGGATCACCCCTGTGATGTGGTTTGATGACAGGTCCAAAACCTTAAGAGAGTGCAACTGATTAATGTCTGCAGGAATGGTGCATTCAGAAGGTTATGTGCCAGAGAGAGGCGCTCCAAATGCAGCAAGTTACTCACAGAAGTAGGAATTGCACCAACAAGCTGGTTCCTACTCAAATCCGCTGATAAGATAATTTAACTGCCCAATACTTGATGGAATCGTACCTGGAAGTTGATTACCAGCAATACCCAGTACAACAAGAGAACTGCACAGTGAGCCAATCTCTGCAGGAATTGCACCATTTATCAAATTGTTACTGACTTCTACAATGAAGCCCTTTGAGCTGTTGCACTTATCAACGAGGCCAGGCTGCAGCTGACCCTCAAGATGATTCCCATCAGCCAGAAAAGCATATGCTCCCTGCATCCCCAACTTCTCAGCAGCGAGCGGCAATGATGTAACCATGCCACTAAAGTTGCTCCGAGCAAAACTATGGTAGCTTGTCAAATCCACATCCGACATTGCTAAGAATGACATGAATCCAGCAAGTGCTTGATATCTGAAGAAGGAAGAATACTCTGACACCAAGTCATCATCTCCAAGCTTTGACAAGAACTCCAGTTACCCGGCAATTCTCCCTCCAATGTTGCCCGCGGCGCCCACAGCACCCTCAGCTTCAGCAATTCCGCGACAGCATCCGGAACGCCTCCTTGGAAGTAGTTGGAGTCGTCAGCATCCTCATAACCAGACGAATTTGAAACACCAAGGGGCGCATAAAGATTGGAAAGCACAAGCACTGATAGCTGAACACAATCACCAAGCTCCGCTGGCACAGGCCCACTCAAACTGTTCCTCGAAACGTCCAAAGCCCGCAAGTTCGTAAGCCGACCAATCTCCGGCGGGATGATATCGTCCAGCAGGTTGGATGAGAGCAGGAGCACTTCCAGCTCGCTGCAGTTCCCCAGGCTCCGGGGGATGCCGCCGACGAGTAGGTTGCCAGAGAGGTCAAGGACCTGCAGGCTGCGGCACCCGGGGGCACCAAGTTCGTCAGGTATGGCGCCACCGAGGCGGTTTGAGGCAAGCGACAGGCGCCGCAGTCCCGGCAACGCGCCAAGCACGGCTGCACGGAGCCGTTGAGCTGGTTGTAGGCGAGGTCCAGAGTCTGGAGCGCGACGCAGGCGAGCACCGAGGAGATCTCCCCCTGTAGGCGGTTGCCGGAGAGATCAAGCACGCGGAGGCGGCGCAACGACCAGATCGCGGGCGGGAGCGGGCCCGAGAGCGCGTGCGACCGGAGAGCGAGCACGCGGAGGCTCCGCAGCGCTGCGACCAATGGGGAGAGCGCGCCGACGAGAGCGCGACCGGGAGAGAAGGAGATGTTGAGCACGACCACCTCGCCTTCTGCACCGCACGACACCCCAGGCCACCGGCAGTGGTCCGCGGACGCCGGCGTCCAGTCCTGCAGCAGACCCCCCAGGTCGGAGGTAACCGCCGCCTTGAACTTCAGCAGGGCGTCGCGCTCGCCGCCGCCGCCGCCGCAGACCGACGCGGCGTCCCCGAGCAACAGCAGCAAGAGCAAGTTCAGTAGGGTTCGAACAGCCCCGCCGCCGCCGCATTGAGCCGAGACAGTGGGGCAAGCGCGCGGTGGAGTGTAGGGGCGGCGAGACGGGTCACGTGTGGATCTTTTGCGGCGCGGACCTCGGGGTGGGCGGAGTTCTCCGTTTTGCGCCCTCGGCTCGGGCAAAGGTGGGAGTGTCAGGAGTGGGGGCTTGCTTGGTTTGGAAGTTTGGAGTATGTGAGGTGAACGAGCGAGCGGCTGCGCTGCCTGAAATGCGCGCAGTGTGGTTCGCGAGAAAGGCCTCCGGTTACTCGCAAATTACGAGGATGCACTGCAGCGTGATGCTGTTTTGTATTCTGGTCGTTGTTTAAGGCTCCGATTGGAACGCACAAATTTCACAAAAAATTTCACAGGAATTTTATAAAAATTAATTTAATTTTACAGAAAAATTATAAAAATTAAAAAAAAATTCTGTTTCAAACGGAGGCTTACTCTAATGGTTGCCGTAATGAGACATCTCCGTTGAATTTGGTCTGGGATTAGTGAGCGTGTGGTTTTTGTATTCTGGTCGAGTGCCATTTCGGTTCATGATCCTACAGGGACATTAACATAGTGCCGATTTTGAGTCGCCCATGAATAAATTTACAAGATTTGCATATATGGGATTATATATGTATAAATACCCCATAGCAATTTAAATACTTTCAAGCGTAAGACAAGACATTTTTTCACGTTCTGTAACTATCTTTCATCTTCGTCACACTCCCGTCCCGCAAATGCGAGCAACCCGACGTACCAACCCGCAAAACTCTTAGTACCTTTATCTTAATAGAAGTTTATTTTTAACTTTTGTTAACTGACATTTTAACTAATGATTTTTATACTGATTAAATTAAAAAATCTAGTATTTATACTTTTAAAATTATAAAAAAATTATTTATATACATATATATAATTTATATTATTAAAACTAATTAAAATTATCAAAATCATTAATCAATATCATAATCCACAAAACCTAGAAATAAGCGTACTCAGCAACCGCCGCGTGCCCGCGTGCAATTCCGTGAAAAGGAAGCGTCGGACGCAAAAAGGCGCCCCCTTTCCATCCCCCCGGCGCCGGCCATTCACACCGGCCGCAACCCACCCACCCTGACGTCGCTGCCTCCATCCCGCACGTCGGTCGCGCATCGCACGGTGCGAGATACGGCGGGTATCCCCGCGCCTGGTGCGGCTCCCCTGCGCTCCTGCCCGTCGCGGTGCGCTCGCTCCCACCCGTTGCTTTCCGCCGCGGAGGCGCCTCGGGGGCCGCGCGACGCGGGGGCCATGCGTCAGCGGCGTGGATGGTTGGCGCGCGTGCTCTATTCCCGGCTCCGGTCAGCACACGGTCAAAGCGCTGGCGGCTGCTGCCGGATGACGCGAGCGCGACGGATTTTCTGCCGACGACCTCATGTGAACTCATTAGATCAGCTGATCCAACTAACAGCAGTTGTTTTTTTTTCAGAGAGTATTTGTGTCAGTGGGCTCGACAAATGACAGCCTAGATCGTTTTCACTCTCATTTATCTCGGACGCGAGCGCGCGGTCCGTTGCAGCCCGGTGCGGCCGCACGTTCGTTTGGTTGGGCACGGCCTGGCTCACCGGGCTCGGCTTCCATCGCGTCACCTTTTGCCCCCCAACCGGTCGCGTTGCGTGTCAGGCCGAACTGCCAGGCTGCCCGCATGCACAGCATGTCTGATCGGTTGTCTGGCACTGCAGCTTGGCGGCTGTCATGCAGAACGGCGAGAGAAATATAATATATTTAATAATATTTAAATAATTTAATTTTGATTACCATTTGAATATAATATATTATGTATTGTATTATATATTTAATTTAAAATATCATTAATAACTTTTTTTTAATTTAATATACTATATGCTCGTACGATTAACAAACATCCATCTATTTTTAGCATCTCTCTCTACATATAGCTTATTATACAATCAATCTGACTACAATGAGCAATCTCATTGCATATGAGCCATCAAAACCGACCCGAACTTTCCTCACTGCCGTGTATTCCATTCCATGAGACCAAGGTTTTGGAAACCACAAAAACCCGCCGGTGCCGATTTCACCAATTTTCGTGAAAAATCGTTGCAGTAAACCACAAAAATCGAACAAATTTGAAAATCAAAATTTTTAAAGAAATCAAGTGGTTTTTTTCCCTGCTTATCGATCGCTTTTTCTGATTTACAGTTTTTAAATTTGAAATCAAATCTATTTAAGCGGTTTTCTATCGGTTTTTTCGGTTTACTAGCCAGTTTGATTAATTTACCGATCGGTTTGACTAGTCTTTTATTTTCATTTTTTATTTAAAATTTAAAATTTATTAAATTTATTAAACAAAAACTGATGGATTTACTTAAATCGAATCGGATCGGTTTTGACTAAAAAATCACGAAAGCTCGTAGATTTTAACCAGTATTGTAAACTTTGCCCACGACCAGGAAGAGATCAGCATGCCGATCGCAGCACTTCATTCACTTGCCGTCGCACCCTGCAACTCGTGCCAGTTTCTGTCGCAGATAAGACCAAGACCGGTGGCCCCAAATGTTCGCGACGTTGTACAGCATTTCCGTGGAAAGAACTCAATCCCAGGTATAGACCGAACCAACCACCCGTCCGTCCGTCCGCTTTGTGATAAACAACCAAGCCAAAGCGGCGGTGCTGGTGCGGTGCGCGGCCACCAAAGCGGCCTTTTCCGCGAGCATATCCATCCTATCGACCGGCGCGCGCAGTTTTTTCTGCCTGGTTTCCCCGTTCACTTGCTTGGCGCAGCGTACGTGAGGTGTGGTCCGGTAGTCGGACCTGCCTACCCGTTCTAATCTCAACGTGTACGATGGATGTTTCGAAGGAGAAATTGGGTTTTGACGTGGCCTCGCCGAAAGGAAACGGATCCCGGTGTTTAAATCGACTGAGGAAATCGGCGGGATGATTCGGTAGGTGGGCTGTTTCCTGGGTCCGCCCACAATTTGTATGGGCCGTACATTTCGCCTCGCTCGAGACTCGAGAGTCCGCTTTCAACGCCAGGCGATGCGAACCTTCGGCTCCGAAAGAACGACGAGCCGTGGTAGGGTTCATGCAGGAGGGGAGGCGCCGCCGCCTCCCATTCGGTTACCCGTTCGAGATTCGTCCCCAGTTCTTCAGCGGAACTGCTTCGGTTGCCATTTAGGAATTTTAAAAGTCGTAAATACATTGAACAGGAAGCTGGAATAGCTCAGTTGGCTAGAGCGTGTGGCTGTTAACCACAAGGTCGGAGGTTCGAGCCCTCCTTCTAGCGATTAAATATTATTTTTTTTTGCTTTACTATTTTTTCTCAACATAACGCATTGCAGTTTTCCGTATCATCGGGCCAGGAACTGTGCGAGTTATTCGCGTCCATGGTAGCGCCGAGAAAGCCTTGCGCTGAGGCTGGGCGGCGACCTGGTGACCTTGATGCTTTGGGACGTGTTTGATGTGTGCCACTGTGAGGCAGTGGCTCTTGCGCACCATTTGCTGAAAAAATAGTGAAAATAAGGTATCCACAAGGTAGAGTGCAGACCAAATGTAAGATGTGTGTTATACTAATGATAAAGGAAGAATTCCCAATTTTGACATCGCTGCAGCTTGCTTCACCACACTGCAAAATTAATTGATCCACATGGTTTTACCGTCATCTCCACTGAAATAAGCAGATTCAGGGACTCTAAACCCTCTAGGGTATTGAGCATTGTCATAACAATCAGGGTTTGGTTTTTTACTCACAGTCTCTACCTTCAAGATCTAAAATCAAATGATTTCTTTAAGACGCTAGCACTCTTAACGTTAGAGAAAGGATCAGCGTTGCAACTTTGCAGTTTGTGTTTCTCCACATCGAACTAAACAATACAGGGAAAACGCTAATGATCATCAGCCCAGGGTAACTCTTGATGACCCTACCCAATTAATCGAGCTCTGATTGGGTCCATCGTGACTCGCTTTTGTCAAACAACGGGTCGTTGTTCGACCTCGACCCGTGAATCCGTGATACTGCCGAGGCGGACGTGACGCATGCGCGCGGTGCGTTCTCCGAACCGTGCCCGCATCGAACCGATCCTGCCCCGAGCGCCATCGGTCGCTGTCTCCGGCACAGAGCTACTAGCTCACCGCACACGGAACACATGGTCACGTCGCTCTCGCCCGCGTGGAACTTCGACCCGAGCACGTTCGGCATCACTGTAGGGCGTCCGTCGTGCTGGTCTGTGACGGTTGCTGCTGGCACGTCGCTCGCGCCGGAACAGTCCGCGGCTAAGGGAGTTGGCCGCCGGGACCTTGGCAGCCGCATGGCAGTTCGTACCGCGCTGTTGCCCGGTCGCAGAGGGAGAAGGTCGCAGGAGCGTGCTGCACGGGTGTCCTGGCGCTGGACGAGAGCGATCCAAGCAGCTGTCCATTCTGCAGCACAAGAATTTGACTGGTATACACAGCCCACTGATTGAAAAACCATGTTCAGTTCGTCATGTCCATATGATCATTGGGCACCACGCAATCTTTTTTTCCCAGCCGATCGCCCTAGTCACATCCATTTTCGTTTCCTCTCTTTTTCCATTTCCGCTACTGGAATAGTGAATCGCATGCTCCACATGCCTATGGCGGGGCGTGACGACGACGTAGCCACGCAAGCTGCCACGCGGCCTCCCCCACCGTCCCTCGCTCCCTGTAATATAACATCCGCTGGCGCTCAACGGCAGAGCACACAACCCCTCGAACGAGCAGCGGGCAAGGACTGTGCTGGCACGCGAGCGAGCGAACGGCTACCTCCTGCAATGCCGCAGCTGCTCACCTCCTCCACCTCGCCGAAGCTGCCGCCGCGGGCGGCGGCCGCGTCGAGGGCCCGCGTCAGGGTCGCGGCTTCCGCCGGCACCGGCGCTGGCGCTACAGCGGCCACCGCCTCTGCCTCTGCCGGGGACTGCGGGGAGCACCGCGGCAGCGGCTTCCCGTCGTTCCTCCCCCCGGCGGTGGAGCGCATCCGTGACGGCGACGCCATCCGCCTGGCCAAGCGGATCGAGAGGGTGCCGGTTCAGGCGAGCCCCGATTCTTCCATTGTCCTTAGTTTTCACGAGTTTTGCTTCAGTGCTGGTGGGCCTCTGAAGTAACTAATCCGTCTCTTCACTCTTCAGACCGGTTTCTCCGAGACCCCGATACTGAGCAGCTGCGTGAGGCCGCTCGTGCAGCAGCAGGGCGGTGATCCCGTCGTGCTGCTCCATGGATTCGACAGGTGCGTTGCAGTCCAAGAACGAAATTTGTGGCGCGATTTGCAATGCTTGATTTTTAGTGTTGGTAACTGTCCACGGGGTATTCCTATATGAAAAAAGATCACCATACTGAATATCTGCAAAACATTCGTCTTCAACATTCAATCGTCCATTTTTTTTAAAAAAAGAACGTTGTACTTCTGCTATGCAATTAGCCTGTGGACCATTTAAAAGTATCAGCAACAGTTCTTGTTTAGAGTGGAGATACACCTACCCGTTGCTTGAGGAGGCTGGACTCGAGGCTTGGGCTGTGGACATCCTCGGATGGGGCTTCTCTGATCTAGGTACGCCCCATCCTGCATGTCACAGACACTATTTCGTTCTGCTTTCGTACTTGTCGGTGGGGTTATAATTTTGATCTCTGGACCGGGTCATATAGAAGCACGGCCACCATGTGATGTTGCGTCGAAGCGAGAGCATCTTTATCAGGTACACACTGTTGGTGCACATAGATATTCTGTTGTGAGGGTTCATTTCCTGATCAGTGGATTTGTTTGTCCTTTGTAGTTCCAGTATGGCAGATAAGTACCTCAATTTCAACACTTGCGCTCTCAAATAAATTTCAGTAACTTAGCATGGCAGGTTACATTTCACATGAATCCTTAACTCAGAATGACTTCTACACACTGAACAATCTGCCTTTCCAGGCATGGCATTAGACCAAAACTTCCTCTGGTATACATACATTGCTGCCGTGAAGATATGATTTTTCTTTTAGAGAGTTTCTAATCTAGTTTTCAAGGTTATTATTTTCTTAAACCAGTTAACACCAGTTGTTATGACTGACTTAATAAGTGCAAACAATTTTTTTTTGTCTGGCTGACGTGCTATAATACTATATAATGTTTAAGAGTCATTTGACTTATGAACCTTATTACATCTTATTAACAACCTTTTCTTTGTAGTTCTGGAGAACCTACATCAAAAGGCCTATGGTGCTAGTTGGGCCCAGCCTTGGTGCTGCTGCTGCCATTGATTTTTCAGTCAACTATCCAGAAGCGGTACATGCATGCTTTATGTTACATTTTTTCTTTTAAATCACTAAGTAGTGGACAGACTACATTGAGCTAGCAGTAATGTTTTTTATGCCAAATTTGTTGAACAGTATAAGCTGATATTGCAGAAGGCTACATTGAGATAGCAGTAATGTTATTAATGTCAATTTTGTTAAAATGATACAAGCTGATATTTTGTATTACAGAAGGCTAATATATCTTTGTGGTCACAGGTATCCAAATTGATCTTCATTGGTGCAAGTGTATATACTGAGGGTCCAAGATATATGACTAGAATGCCTAAATTTGTTCCATATGCTGGGGTATGTAATTTTATAAATTTCATGCTTCGGCTTTGTAGCATTTTCCTTTGTTCATGTACTTTGCTAATATATGTTTGATTTTCATGTCTATATATATATTTACTATTTAGTGGCAGCTTATTGGGAACTATTGGTGGTTATGTTATTGCCAAGTATCTTTCATGCTGACTTATTATCTCTAACTGGACTCGTTAATAGGTCCAGTGATATATGCATTCGTATTGGCTGGACCACTGAAGCATTCTGATTATTTTTTGTAACTCCAGGTGTCTATATTGAAGAGCCTTCCATTGCGATTGTTCGCTACACACTTGGCGTTTAACAAAATTCCAGATGGACTCTATTTTGATTGGGTGCAAGTAAGTCTCCATTGATCTCTTGGAAATAAACAAAAGCAACAATCATGCTTTTGATGTAGTAGTTTTCTCCACCTTTGAACCGTGTATCCATAACTTACAGTTTTTCTCTTCTTTTTTTTTGTTGCAAGAAATTGTTTCCCATTGATAAAATTTAATTCATTCATTGAAGAAACTGGAAACAGTACTAAGTATGTATGAAAATTTTATTACAACCATTCGTCTGGTGATTCATCAAACATGATTGTCCACACATAATCACCTGTTTTGTGATGTAAACACATATTTCTATACCAAATCCAATAATTTATCTTCCCCTAAGTTTTTCCCTTTATTATTTGATATTTTATACAGAAACATTGTCATGACTAATCCAATAGATTATTTCAAGTTATTTCCAGTTTACTGGTTTTCATCTGAAGTTTTTGATTTTTATTTCACCTTAATATTTCAGATTGGCCATCTGCACTGCCTACTTCCCTGGTGGGATGATGCTACAGTTGATTTTATGGTTACAGGAGGTTAAAATGTCCTAAACAAAATAAAACAGGTTGGTTTTATTGTTGTTGTTTTTTTCTTAGTCTTTCTCTTCGTTATTGACCCTGGTCCCTCTCACCTTGGTCCAGCTTGAGGGGCCTATTTTTTTTCCCCCTTAATACAACAATACGTAGCTCTCCTGCGTAATCGAGGAAAAAAAACAGATGTTGTCTTTAAACATCCTAGTTGTGGAACTTTTCACTCCTCTAGCATGTTAAGTTTCTGGCTTGCTTTTCCATTCACTATAAAGATTGCTAATGATAATTTTTATATTTGTGACAGGTAAATAAAAAATGCCTAATCATATGGGGAGAGAATGATGAAATAATAAGCAGTAAATTAGCATATGTAAGTTTAGATACTGTATATGATGTACTACTTTGCAAGATACATGCATTCGGGATGCAAATGCATACCCATGCATCATTATAGTTTGCTTTTAGGACTTCTGCCATTCCAAGGATCCATAAGATAGCGTGTCAAATCAATACGAATGTGCAAGTAAAGTAGCATATATAAGTTTAAATTCACGTCAGTATAAATCATCTTCGTATTTGTATTGCACCACTGCAGAGATTGCATCAGGAACTCCCAGATGCAACCTTAAGGATGTTAAGGCAGTGTGGCCATATTCCTCATGTTGAAAAGCCAAGGGAAGCTGTGAAATATATTCTTGAGTTCCTTGAAAGAGAGAGAACCAAGAAACTGGACTGGGCTTCTCATGTGACGTCAGTACTTGTGTATGTTATCCTTGCTATCTTGCTATTGTATCAAAACTCTTGAACACCCATGAGTATGTTACCATGTAGAGTAAAATGCACCCATGGATGATCGGTTCCTCCCAAGCTGCTGCTGAAGCTGGTGATGTGTCAATGAAGGTTATCCGAGCGGGAGAAATTGATGCCAAGGCTGTGCAGCTAGAACAGGTGGTGTGCACCTGACGCGGTGCCGCCCTGCCCGTTTTTAGGTTGTTTTGGTCAGCTAGCCGTAGCTGTAACAATGCAAGATGTTTTGACATGGTGGTACTTAAAAGTCTATTGTAATATGCGGTGGCCGGTTCATTCGGATAATGAATTTTCTCTATTTTATCTCTTGCGTGCTGGAGTCGTGTGTTGTATCCCTAGCTTTTCAACTTGCAAGTAGAAATATTTTGGTATATCAAAAAAATATTTTAAACTTTGATCGTGCATGTTCTTCGCCTGAAATTCATTGTTCATGGTCTTGCTTTGTTGAACGCGTTATTGGTGGCGACAGGAGACGAGAAGAAGGTTGGGCTCCTGCGGTCGCTGCTCGGCGCGGCGGGCTGTTCGAGGAGGAGATCTACGGAAGCCACCCCGTTCGAGCTGGTGATCGCGGGAAGCGGGTTCGTCTTCCTCGTCTTGGCCTGATGCTGCTTCACTGTTCCCACGACGGCAGCTCCAAGATACCCATCCCTCTGAAACGTGTTCGTCATCAGCATATGGAGCAGAAAAGAAAAAAAATCACAGGTCACGGTGATGTGTGCCAGTAGGCCATGTGAACCTTGCCCTCCCGTGTGGCTTTAGACGGTGACAACGACGAGGGAAGAAAGGATTGGGCTTCATTCCTTGTTCGGAGCATTGCCCGCCTGTGTGCGCGCCTGTCTGCTCTGTACGTATACCTGCCGCGCCATCACGGCCCTCGCAGTCTCCACACCGCGCGTCACGCTGCGCGCTGCGGGACGCCATGTGCGCGCCTGCACGGATCCCAGTCCGCGCTCCGGGGAAGAGGCGCAGCAGGACACAACCATTGGCCTTGGCCCATCCCATGGCTGCCATGATCGCGCGCCGGCAGGGCTGATGACACCACGCCGTCACCACTCGTAGCCATCCACTCGTCCGATTCGTCGCCTGGATTGGCTCGAGCCGGATGACATCCTCCGATCCGTACGTCAACGTCGCAGCTGCCGGGCCATGGGGACGGCGACCCGCCCGACTGCGAGTGCGCTCGCACGGCCATAGCAGTATCGTCCACCGCGAATCCGCGCTTTCAGCTAGGCAACAAGTGATCGAAGACAGAACAAGAGGGAAACCCCACGCGAACGATGAAGAAGCCGACGACCGGTTCACTGCCCTTATGCGACGTGCCACCAAACGTCGTTCATGAACTTCTTCGCAATAGAACCAACAGCAACAGATCCATCTCATAAGTGGAGGTTCTCGTTCTACTCTCGAGTACTACTAGGAGAGCTGCACATCCAACAACCTTCGACACCAGAGGCACAGAAGCCACCGACAGGAGGTCAAAGGGATGAACGATCTGAACTGATGACCAAGTTGACAGATGCAAATCATGGCACTGTCCCACACCATTCTCATTCCAACCAACCTTGATCTTGGGCTAACCTAGCAGTAGTGTCCCTACATTTACAAGACTGACAAAGACAAATGGTAGAGAAGGGTCCTTGCAAGACAGAGACAGCCATCTACTACCAAATTACAGAGTACAGAGGCACCCCACACAAGAACCCATCACGGACAGCAGGCACGTGTAACAACACTACTCCTGAAACAAGCGTACCGAAAGGGTTGCTTGCTAGCAGTAATTATCTCAAGGAGAAGCATGGTAGGATCTTGTTTCCAGTGTAAAACCTCACGCGAACACGACGATTGAGAGGAAGCCGGCGAGGAAGGTGGCAGCCAGCCCAGCTCTTGGTCTTGGAAGCAAGCCGGTCCCTGCCGTGGCCAAGCCAGTGCCTGTTGGTCCTAGGCCGCCCATCCCGGTGCCGGTAGCACCCGTTCCCATGCCGGTGCCTGTTCCCATCCCGGTGCCGGCAACAGGAGTGAAGGTTCCTGGAGTGCCCCCCATCGTGCCTCCGGTGGTGGGGGTGTTCATTCCACCAGCGCTGTATCAAGAAGGCAATGCTGTTAGCGGTGTCGACACAATGTCGCTTCAAGAGAATGCTGTTACCGGTGTCACTGATGTCTACTGTTGCAGTTCCTAATTTCAGAGTTTTCTGGATTGAGAGTGCACTGATTATATTTCAATGCAGGCAAATACAGTCCAAAGGACATGACACCTGCTTCAACATGAGGCATATATAGGTTTCATGGGATACCAGTTTCCAAAATGCACAATTTCAAACACCAATCACTCAAACAGTTCAACTTCATGGTGGTACTGCATGGTACACAGATAAGCTCATAACATACCTTGCACTTGTAGGGTAAGAGCAGCCAGAAGAACCTGAAAGTGATAGAACATAAAAGATCAAATAAGACAAAGTTATACTACCACAGATAGAATGGCAAGTAACATCACAAGCTAGAAAAAAACGATGGAACATTGAAGTTCAGAAAGGGAACAACTACGCCACTATTCACCTTTACTCTACGCTAGAGTACTCTACGGTATAAAGCCAACTTTAGTTTTGTAGACAAGAGAGGAAAGAAAATGCATACTGTACATGTCAATTCCTGCCATCTGAGACACAGAGAATATTAGGCACAACGCAGCAGCTTTGAATCTTGCCACATTAAAATGCTCTTCCAGGGCCTCTACAGAATCTGATTCCATCAAGCTGGCCGATGCTGCACCAGGACAGCTTGATGTGCTTGCACTAATTGGGAGTGCTCCACTACTAACAAGTAACTAAATTAAATGGTGCATAGAGTACCCGATATATCTTCCGTAGCAAAAGCTGGGTTAAGGTGGCACAAGCACACAAACTCAGAATCTTGGAATAATTTTATTTTACAGGTGCCGTAGGTAACCAAACCTTGCAGCCATTTCTACACATTTCTACAAGGACCACAAGAACTTGGAACCAAACCGAATGCATAATTCCTCTCAAGCCTTAATCGAAACCCGAATGCAAGTATGCAAAGGGTAATCTGAATTCCAAACAGCGATGTTTTCCTTACTTGGGTTGGTGTTGGTGAGAGCGGCGGTGCCGGCGAAGTCGCAGGTGGCGCCCCTGGCCTTGTTGTTCTGGTAGTAGCTGTTGGCCGCCCAGGAGCAGTGCGCCGGGACGGTGTTGGGGTTGTAGCAGCCCCCGTTCTCGTGGATGGAGTTGCAGTCCGCCCCCGCGCCGCACGCGTAGTCGATGGTCTTCTGCAGCGCGGCCTGCGGCGCGTCCTGCCTGCACACGCACCATTCTGCGACAGAAACAGATCCGTTCAGTCAGTGGCGAACTGAAACCTGATGAAGGAGAGCTCGAAGCATTGAAGAAGCGGGAACGGCGGCTCTTCCGTGGCCGGCCGTTTCACGATTTTGATATTAACGCTTCAACACAGGCAGAAAAATCACAGGCGGGAAGGTTTTATTCAAGTATGGACATTATAAAAGACCAACGGCAGAAGAACGAATGCAAACAAAACCACGCTGGTCATCCTATTCCTAACACGCAGGAACCTTCACAAACAACAAACGGAAGAACATTCTGCGCTGCGCAGCCTGTATTTTGGGCAAACATGCAAATCAAACAATAATAAGAAGAAGAGAGAAGGAAAGGAACCAATAGGAAAAGAACAGAGAGCTCACGTGAGGCGGCAAGGTTGGACGAGAGGAGGAGCACCGCCGCCACCACCAGCCCCTTCATGGTCTATCACAGCCGACGACGCGCCCACGGAACGAGAAACCGAGCGGGAGAGGTTCTCCAATGGGGTGGCTAGCTAAGCTGCGCTCTGGTGGCTGTGTTCTGTTTGCGCCTCAGACAGAGATGAGTTGGAAGGCTGGAGCGAGGGAGCAGTGGTCACTGATCAGTCGCTCGTCTCCAAGGACCAGATCAGCACTTGTGCAGCGGCAGGAAGAAGAATAGAAGTGGACTGTGTGTGCGAGCGACGCGGGCTTTGGACTCGCGGCCGGAACAAAACCTTGAGATTTATTTTGCATCAACGGTTGTGACCTCTGGGGCTCTTGGACACTGAGCCGCACCAACCTGCTTTGCTTGCTGCCTTTTGCAGGTTCCTCCTCTCCTGTTCACCGCAAGCAAAATGCCCGCGTATTTCTTCCTTTTTATGGGCGCAAAGTTCCAGCATATTGTTACGTCTGTATAAAGGCCGATTCACTTTTTATGGGTGGAACTTTGCAAAGTGTCCTGGTTCGGGGTGCTGCCACGCTCTCTTTCCCAGGGAATTTTCTTTTGAAGATATAGCATCATTTTTTTTTTGCATCTTTTTGTGAGTATCTTGCAATTTTGTTAAAAAAGTAAAGGAAATGTGGACACTGAGGCCGTTTATATCCGGGCAATTTAAGACGATTTTTATTGATGTTTTAATTCCTGCATTTATATTCGGGCGTTTCTACCGTTTCAACAGATACCAGGTCCATGGTATACGGTGTCGAGAACGGATATGCAGTTTTTGCTCACAATAAGACTGTTCAGTTGGCACGGATATTGTCCTCCATAGAATACGCCGGCAGTTTCATTTGCAGCACGATACTCGTACTGAATGCTATGAAGAACAGCGCAGTCAGGCAGTACCCCTGCATTGTTCCCGGTCGCCAGGTGAAAAACCGTAGAGTAGAACTCAGGAAGCGGGACTGTAGCAAGAACGCAAAAGCGACGGTCGCATCGTCAGGAAAGCCCCGGGTGCGCGCGTGCTGGTCAAGATAGACGAAATTTACAGTCCCACTTTACACCACAGGGAACCCAAGTCGCCTCGGGCAAGCTCGTTACTTTCGGCTGGTGCATTTGCGGGGGCCGCTTCCCTCGGCAACAGAACGAACGGACCATCCTATGCTTGAGCAGGAACAAAAAATCCTGTCTCTGTCGGCTTCATGCTTGAGCACCTCGCTTGGTCTATTTGGCATTGCCAACAGTGATAACAAACCACCTTTAACGTTTGAGACCTTAGACTGTGATAACATTTGGGACCGCGACGCGATAGTAACGCCCGCTCCCTCCCCTCCCAAACGTAACGCGATTCCGCCGGCACCAAAATCCTCGCCGGCACCTAGAGAAATTAAGCTACAACCTCCCCGACCCAGAGAAAGGTGCGGTCCAATCTTCGACGACTTTGCTCGGCTGTATATATGTATGCACCGGTTGCCACTTGCCAACTTCGCGCACCTGATCGACCAGCGGCATACGCCTGCAGTGTCGAACGTCTCGGCCATGAGCTAGTTGGGCATGAACGCACGCAAGTAACTACTGACAAGAAGACGACCCCAGGTACTCTATGAGGTATATATTGGCGCTTGCGCGCTGTTCATGGCGTGAAAAGCCGTGACCGGCGAGCGGGACGGTGAGCTAGGCAGCAAGATTGTTGAGGTAGCAAGGAGGGAAAGACGCGGTGCAGATCTGGAGTACGAACCATACTATTCCTGCTCGTCAGCATGTGGCAGTGAAGCCGCGCGCCTCCGAGGTTGGTAGACACAAAACTTTGGAGTATGATTGTTGTGGTACCGATCACGGTCAGCGCAGTGGTGCACCGTTCTGATGCGCTTCCCGGCTGTCGTGAGCTTAGCACAGTGCTACATGCAGCCATGTTGATGTAGACGCAGTTACTGTCCTGGCCCAGTGGGTACCTGGACGGCCCCCGGCTTCGGTGGACCGGCCATTTCTGGGCCCGAGTAAAGCCCAGCCACTACACTCCGAAAACTTTTCCCAGGCCTGCCGAGAAAGCGTGGGCTAGTTCTGCCTGAGCGGCCCATCAATTTTGTTACGGGGCCGTAATCGGGCCGAGCCTGACTGAAATGACAAATTACCTGGTGCCTCTACGCCCGGCCCGACATTACAAACAGTCTGTCTAGAGGGAGCATTTCGGACTGTTGCCAATAGAAATAATGTACTCTGAAAATTTGCCATTAAATTTACAAATTATAGACACATATCAGACTCCCCTCGCTGAAACCGGGCCCCACATATTCCCCAAACCCTATAAACCTTTCGCGCACGACGCAAAGCCCTTCATCCCCGCCCGCTCCCTCCGCGCCGCCAACACGCTCGCCGCTCTCGCCCGCCGACGCCGCCATGGACGCCGACCCGTCGCGCCAGGTGCGCGTGCGATTCGTCACGAAGCTGCCGCCGCCGCTGCGGACGCCGACCAACCCCATCGCCGTCCCCGCCCACCTCTCCCGGATGGGCCTCTCCGAGATCGTCAACGGCATGCTCGCCGGTGGTGAGCGTCCTGACCCATCTCGACCTCCAGCCAGCTCTCCCTAGAGTCAGCGGGACGGGCTGCCCCGGACTTCGACTTCTAACCTTCGCTGCTGCCGTTTCGCAGCCGAGCCGGACCACCAGGCGCAACCGTTCGACTTCCTCATGGACGGGGAGCTCGTGCGGATGCCGCTCGAGCAGTTCCTCGACGCCAAAGGCATATCGGCGGTACGAATCGCTGCTCGTTTTCGCGGAGGTGTTGCAGTGGCAGGATATCGTTGTGAATTATTCGAGGGTTGGGTGTCGCTGTGTTGCAGGAGAGGGTGCTTGAGCTCGAGTATATGAAAGCAGTGGCGCCGAGGAAGCAGGAGCGGCCCAGCCCCCACGACGATTGGGTTAGTGCGGTTGATGGATCAAACCCGAGGTATGCTTATGTTCGTGAGGATTATATGCAAGCCTGTTAACCGGGCTAGTAATTGATATTATTTATTACCTCTGTTTGTTGTAACTAGTGTATTGATTGGACGGCCTGGGCGAGTTGGAGAAATGGGCCTTATTTGTTAGGAGAGTAATTGACACATCTGATTTTGGCCAAGGTCTAGGGCTGTAATTCAGTTGGTTTTGGAATAGAGCGTGATTTACCAGTAATTGGTAGTCCAGCCATCCAGGATCCTCTTTTTTGTGGGAATACATTGATGGATGATCCCAAAAGACAGAAATAGAGGGTAAAATGGCAGTTTTGACCGGCATGTGCTGTTTCACCATCCTTTTGTGCATTTGTTTTATACTTGCTTGTACTTGTTTGTGGCCTGGTTCTCTCAGATGTTCTAGGAGTAATTTCCTGTTCATGCTTGAAACTCTATGATCATACTCTGATGATATGGTCTTTTTGCAGTGTCATATTAACAGGGTGCTATGATGGTCTTGCAAGGTATGCATCATTTAGAGCTCTACTTTTTCATTTATCCCTGGCAGTAAAAGGGCACATACACAAATGCAAAAAATGTTTTAAAAAAAATCCTTGGGCCTTACACACTCTATTTATTTCTTTAGAATATGGAAAGATTCAGCGTGTACACACATTTTGGAGGGACACAGCGGTGCCATTATTTCAACAAGGTTCATCAATAAAGGTCAGATATTTGAAACAACTAATATTTACTTAGTCTTATAAATGACTGACATTAATAATAATTTTATGCCAGGAGTTGAAACTAAGGGTGGTCTGCATGTTGTTACTGGCTCAAAGGATAGGTCGTTGCGCCTATTCAAGGTAAATATACCTTGCTATTTTTAATTTTTTTTGAGTCTTCTTATTTGTCCACCTATTCAAGGTAAATATACCTTTTTGCTATTTTTTAAATTTTTTGAGTCTTCTTATTTGTCCAGAATTTTTATTGATATTCTTGTTATGATTTTCACTTCTGAAGACGGAGGCCAATATGGACTACCCAAAGCGAATTGGAGCGTACAAAATTCTTCGCGGGCACACATCAGCTGTTCAAAGTGTTGCTGTGGACCCTTCCAAAGATATGGTAATGATCAATATATCTGTTCTTCTGCATCATTACTATTACTGTCATTACTTATCTATCCATGGTTTCCTTTTCACTTCTCCGGGGAACTAGCTATGTTCTGGTTCCTGGGATAGCACCATCAAGCTGTGGGCTGTTGAAGGATCTGATGAAGATGGTGATGCTGTCTCAATAAAGAAGAGAAGGACTGACTCATCGGGGCCTGAAGAGACACAATTAGAGGTATTTGTAATACTCTAATCTGAAGTCATGGAGTCATGGGTCAATATGCATTGCGTGAAGGCTGTAAATATTTTTATCACCTTATTTAGTATTGATGTTCCCAATTGGTCTGTTGGCCTGGTGATAAAGTGTGATTGCTCCGCTCCAAGATGGTCTTTCTCAAAATATGATGGAATAAGTCTAGTGCAGCTTTATGCTTTATGCTTTATGTTTAGCATCTTAGACTAGCTTTTCAGCTTTATGCTTTAGCATCTTAGACTAGCTTTTCAGCTTTATGCTTTAGCATCTTAGACTAGCATCTTAGCATATGCTTGGCTGCCCACCAAGCCTATATATATGTATCCCCAACCCCTTAGGTTGGTCATGGCATTGTAGTGAGTAAGAAACATGGAGATAGTTGCCCCCAACA